>JARQZK010002910.1:817500-847500 GCA_030704885.1 Cynegetis impunctata
TTGTGCATTAGTCCGAAATTATAGTATTATTGGTACGAATAAAATAAAGACGGCTGGAAGACTGAGGTCGATAGCCATTTGATTTATAATAATGAATAAATTAGATTTCTCTCTGTTCTCTCTAAATTCAAGTTTTTTTCAATTACAATGTAATTTTGAAAACAATTATTCTGATCTTGGCTTAATTCCAATGAAGAATGGATATATAAGAAAACATTACATTGTTACTAGTTTACCATTCTCCAACATTCTGAAGGTATTAAGATATACTAGATTCTTTAGTTTGGTCTCTTCGTGACCGATAATATGAATATTCTAATTCGACTCACAAATTATTGTGTGATTTCATGTTTAGAAAGTGATTCTGTATCATATTTAGAACAACCATTTTTAGTCGTATTTTATCCTATAAAATACATACTATCGCAGTGTATCGAAGGAAAGCAGTAAGGTGCGGGAGTAGGTTTTCTATCCGTTTTAGACCTCCTAGACCACGATTTTGGAAAAAAATTTCATGTCTGATATATATGTATATATATATATATATATATATATATATATATATATATATATATGTATATATATATATATATATATATATATATATATATATATATATATATATATATATATATATATATATATATATATTATATATATATATAAATATATATATATATATATATATATATATATATATATATATATAAATATATGTATATATATATATATATATATATATATATTGATGTCACGCTAAATATTGGCATCTTCTTAGACTCCCATCGAATTACATGAACTGAAATTTGGTACCTGGAATTGTTTTCGTTACAGAACGAAACTGTCAAAATTTTGTTGAATTTTTCCCAACTGTACGCGATGCAATTCGCGAATTTTCTTTTACAGTAGAGGGCTGAAATTTTGTACGTGGATTATGTTGATGTTGAGATACGTTCCTTCGTTGGTTTCAACTTTTTTTTTCTATCACGATGCACTTCGCAAATTCTTCTTTTCTAAAATAATTTTTTTTTAATTAGTGTACTATTTAAGTGTTATTTTTCAAAATATAATTCTATTCGTTAGAATCGCACCTCGAAGCGATGCATTTCGCTCGAAAATTACGACCTTAGTGATGAAACTCTGCTGCTCACGCCTTTTTTCTTCATGTATCTGTTAACTAACTGAAAGCAATAGTGTATAGTAGTATCCTAGCATACCAAATCTGATACAAGGAAACTCACATATCGTGCCTCAACTAGAACATAAATTTAATGTACTCAAGAGAGGAAATATATTTGCGGAAATTGCCCAGCCAGAAAATCGGCAGTCTTGGCAACGCCGCACATAACTCTGCCCTGTCATGTAGGCTTGATAAGACGATGTAACTTAACTGCTGTTTATACTCCCTTTTGTTACAGCTTTCTCATAAAAATTCACACTTAATGAAGGTTTGTTACTTTTTCACACATATAGTGCCTTCAGACGAACAGTTTATGAGGCAACTTTAATGCCACACTCACATCTATTTCCCAATGTGAAACGGTCAGTCTCAGATGAGGGATATCCCTCAGTGCTTTTATGAGCGTTTTCGAAACCGGGCTGTTTGCCAATTAGGAAATTACTTTTCGGGTAAGTCATGATATTATTCTGTTAGAGTTATTGAGGGGACTTTTGTTTTCGAATGAAAATGTTTTTTTTTTAATTAGATTGGCGGCGGATAGAAAAACTCACATGAATAGATGAGTGTTTAGCTAGTATAGTTCAGACTACTTTGATGGAAGCTTTTATCCCACTGAAAGAGAATTGTTGAAGCTATTTAACTTCAATAGCCTCAGAGTTTTCATTCTGGAACTAAAGTATAAATTAATGACATAAGTGCGCCCAATTGATATTCAAATAGAAATGCTTTATACCTATTACATTCACTTCATTCAAATACGCATATATATATATATATATATATATATATATATATATATATATATATATATATATATATATATATATATATATATATATATATATATATATATATATATATATATATATATATATATATATATATATATATATATATATATATATATATCCCAGCTAGCAAAAAGCTTCCATAAATTCAGAGTAAAAGAACTTTTCTGTTCTGTAAAGGTTTCATAGTTGTGTCTAGAACATTAAGTTGTTGTATAAGTGAAGCAGATGATACTATTTTGTCTTCGTAAGCTAAATTGTTCTTTAAGTTTATTGCAAGAACGTTCTTAGAACATAATTACAGAGCATTCAGAAGATAAGTGTAAATAATTGCTCGGTAACTGTCTATAGTAGCACAATTTTACAGTAATGGTGCTTATAGAACTAAATTATTCCAAATCCTGTGAAGCTCCTATAGAATTGCTCCGTAGTGGTTGATTATAGTTTTTTTACAGAAATATTGTATAAAGGGTGGCAAAGAGACAATTTTGCTACGAATAACAAATTATGCATATGGAAGCTGCTAACGAACTTAATAAAAAAAAAACCTCTATAACGTTGTTATAGAGAGTAATGTTATAGTTGTTATACAATAATTACAGAGTATTTAGGTTTAAATCTATGCCATTTTTGTTTCATAAAAAAGTACTACAGAACAACCATACCATAATTGACGCCATTTTAAAAGTGAATTTCGTTTGTGTATAAGTTTTAGACGACATTTGTTATAAAAACCATGTATTTAAGTAAATGGAAACAGATTAAGAAAAGTGGAGCATTCAGTAGGGAAACGAAAAGAATTTACGAAAGCTTATTATGTGATAGAATTTTCGTAAATAACCGCAATGACAGCAAAGCTACAAATAAGAATTTCCAGGTTACCGCATTAAAAACAGATAGTGTAGTTATTGAGGTACCAAAGACCTTAATCGTGGAACAAAACAATAGAATAGACAGCGGCATAGAAAACCAAGAAGATGACGAAGTTATAGTAAAAAGAAATGACTGGCTAATAGAGCTTCAGAACAATAATGATGAAGATTTTAAATGTAGACCAAATTAGGTATTCCTCTGTGTTGATAATGTTATTAAATACGTAGTTTGCATACAAAATTTTCCATAGGGTTTTTAAGGGCGAACAAGGTGGCAAGTTATACCAAGTGACAGTTGGCTACGGAAATAAGAAGTTAATGTCAGCCAGGCTATAATTACGGATCAATTGCCACCTCAATCTCCAAAATAGTACCAATCAGGCGATATCATAGAACATACATATTATATATCCACATCCATAAATATACATATACATAGACTGCTAAAATCGTAATACTTCCTTTTAGTTTACCCACAGTCGAGTAAAAACATTGTGAGCCATATTGGAAATATTTTTGACTCGTAAAAAAAGTCACAGGGAAATATTGTATGCAAATTTCCGCTTTAATAACGGTAATATCACCAGAGAAATCTTCAGTGAAAAAATCGTTTATGGATTTATATATTTTTTCTTTCAAAATGCAGCCTGCCTGTACTAATTTTAGTGCTTAGGGAAATCTTGTTAAACAAGACAACACTTTTTAGTAGGCACATTTGAGTTATAGTAGTTGCTTATGAAGTATATTAGCTCTGTAATCATTGCAATCGACACAAAAGATTCATATTAGTTGGCATCCATATTGGAAGTACGAGATAAGCTTGCCATTTTGTAAAGAAACAAGAAAAATTCAGATAAAAACTAATATGAAACATACATGGGCCAAATATTATCAGTAATATGATGTATATTTACTTTCTAACTGTTTTTTATACATTTGGCGGCAAAATTTATCTATAATTTTTTTTTTAATACTTAATTAGTTCTTAACTTTGTAGAAAAATGAGATAAAATGAGGGCGCAATAAAAAATTACCATATATATACCACATATTTCACATTAATTTTTCTTCCGCATTAAAATTTATTCGTCTTTAAATTTCAAACAAAACTAGAAAATTCAAATAAATGGTGAAGGTACTTTATATATTATGGCGTCCATATCATTTTTTAAGCGTATCAATGATTTAAAGTGATACAGAAGCATTTTGTCTTCAAAAGATGTAAAAAAACCTATTAAAGTTTTGTAACTATAACGTCACGCAACAAAATAATTGTATAATGGAATACAATATGTACGGTTAACGAACAAAAATATAGAAGTTCCTTATACGCTCTATAATAGAATTTTAAGACACCATTTTAGAACTATTATACAATTCGTATGACATTGCTCTGTAACTATCGCATAGAAATTCTTTATGACTTGTAAGAACGTTTACACAACAATTCTATAAATGTTTTCTACATACCTTACAGAACAACTTAAAGAACTGAAAAGTTCTTTAGCACGGGGCCCATTTATTTTGTATAACTGCTGTAAGAACGTTTTGAGAATGTTCTTAGAACAAACATTGCTCTATAAAATTTGCTGAGAAAACGTTCTCTCAACTTTAATAGAACATCGGATTGTGGAAACTGGATGCTTTCCGTCATGCTTAAAGTTCTTCAAAATTGGAAATCGTGATGAGGTGGCTAATTATAGGCCAGTTTCATTATTAACAAATCTTTGCAAAATCTTAGAAAAGTTGATCAAATCCAGACTCAATTCCTTCAGTATAAAACATAGGATATTATCCGAATCACAATTTGGATTTCAGGAAGGAAAATGTACCCAGAATGCACTATTGCAATTGACTGATCAGATGTACAAAGCACTCGATGAAAGCAAACCGGCAATAGGAGTTTTCATTGATCTCTCGAAGGCATTTGACACAGTCAATCACTCCATTTTACTGACCACTCTGGAGAACATTGGAATAAGAGGAAATGCATTTTTATTGTTACAATCATATCTAACAAATAGGAAACAAATTGTGAAAATTCAAAATGTTAGGAGTACTGAGAGAGAAATTGAATGTGGAGTGCCGCAGGGAACAGTTCTAAGTCCGATACTATTTTCTATATATGTGAATCAGTTGTTTTCTGTAGGATCATCCGGTAGAATAACTAGTTTCGCAGATGACACTGCCATATTCTATTCTGGGGAAACATGGCATGAGGTCAAGGACGGGCTGAGCAGGATCTAAAAATGATTAAAGATTGGTTTGATTACAAACAACTTTCTTTGAACTTCAACAAAACCTTTTTCCTGCCTTTATGTAACTATAAATCTTCTTTGCCACACTATCAATTAATATCGATTCAAAATAAATTCATAATAACCTCAACAACAAATATCAGATACTTAGGAGTTTTAATAGACTCTCATCTGAGATGGGACTTTCATAGAAATTATTTGGTGAGGAGTATTCTTTATAGGTTCCGTCAACTCAAATATATACTTGGACTGAAACGAACAAAGATAATTTATTACAGTCTCATACAAAGCCACTTAACATACTGCATTTTAGGTTAGGGTGGGGCGTCTTAAAATTACCTGCATCCATTAGAGGTTATACAGAGAAGATTTTCAAAACTAATGTTGCATAAATCTTCTCGCTATAGTAGTGAAAGGTTGTATGAGGAATCTGGCATATTCGACCTGAGACAGTTATTTTATAGGATACTTGCACTGAATCAATATAAGCAAAGAGGAACGCTCAGTCGGCCAAGCCATGCGTATATTACACGCCATAAAAATAAGTATATCATACCTTATTATGCATTCAAGAATGTAGGACAGAGATCTTATAAAGTTTTGGTCCCGACTGTGTTCAATTCCCTACCAGAGAGCATACAATCCTCGAAATCTTCTCTACAATTGAAAAGATCGGTAGATAAATTAATAAAAAGTATGCCTCGGAGAAAAATTGCTGAAATATTCGACCATGGTTGTTGAAAATTTATGTCCCAGGGAGGTTTCGATGAATTCAGTGTTTATTTTTGTGCTACCATGTTGTTAATTTTGTCCCTGGACCTTTTCGATGTTTTGTGATTGTTTTGTATACACATTTTATATTTACAATTTTTGCTACTTTTATATACTTTAAATTTTAGGATTAACTTACATTTGAGTGCTGTTATACTCCTTTGTATGCAGATTTGCAGTTATGTACCTACTTTTGTTATACATGTTATGACGTAATCGTTATTTGAAATATGACGTAATCAACAATTTTTTCAAATGGCAATACTCAATTTCGACCATGTCAATTGGAAGAGCGTGTCATTATAGGTGGATATCGGCAAAAATATGATTACGTTAGCGTATGTAGGTTAGATAAAAAAATTAAAAAGCATTATTTTTAATTTCACTAAATTCAATGATAGCTATTAAAGTAGATTTCGAAATTGTATACCGTTGGCTATCTGACAGTAACTAATACGATGAATAAATTCTTGTTGAATATTTTCAATAACTTCAGGAGGTACTTATACGATGTATCTCCTGACGAATTCTTGCTTTTAATTCTTTCAAATTCGCTGATCTAATAACGTATACTTTGCTTTTTAAATACCCGCACCAAAGTAATCCAGGTGTGTTAAATCTGGCAATCTGGCTGGCCAATCAATCGGCTGCCTTCTCCCTGGTAATATCTCATTTGAATAAGCACAGACAAGTGCTGCATAATGGGATCTTGTTGATAGAAAATGACATTTCTCGGAAGATGGCGTTCCTAATTTGGATATAAATGTATTAGTTGAGGAATAAGTTTCCCTCGGAGAAATTTCGAATATCTTTCACAAGTTGTGTTCGCGTGAAAGAAATAGGGACCCAGAATTCTTCATAGGACTATGCCGCACCACACAATTACTTTCTGAGGATGTTGAGTGCGATACTACATCATCCATCGGGGATTCTCGGTAGTCCAATAACGGCAGTTTTGCTGATTGACATGGTAATTCAAAACAAACGTAGCCTCGACAGAAAGAATTATGTTTATTACGAAGTTATTATTATTATTCGTGCATGGCTCTTCCAATTGCTCGAAAAATTGAACTCGCCGATCATAGTCATCTTCATTTAGCTCATGGCATATCTTGATATATATACATAGGGATGATACTTTGCTTTATTCAGAATTTTTTGAACTGTAGGCGCTGCCATATTGAAATCAGAAGCCACATGGTTGAGTGTTGAGTGATGACCATCTTGTATTGCCGACATAACATTAAGTTGTTTTGAGGGTCGACCAGATTTAGGTGAATCACGAACATGTCCAAAGTTACGGTATTCCGAGTCAATATTGCTTACCATGTTTTGGCTAATGGGACACCGATCAGGATGAGTTTCATTGAACAATCCAAATAGTTCTTGTTGGGTGCGCATCCTTTCTCCAAATCCGATCATACGAAGAATTTCAATTCGTTCTCGTTCAGTTAATTTAAACATTTCTTCATAAAATGACAAGTCAGTACTTGATAAACAATTAAAAGACACTGATTTTGCCAAACAAAAGGTCGAGGCCAAAAACAAATTCAAAAAACATAAAAAAGTACGATTTCAAGTTTTCATCTGCCAGTAATAAAAAATATTCTTGGTTGCTAATTCAAATGTCAGACAACCATAATTTTTGATGATGTATACGTAGAATGACATTTTCTTTCAATTGGCATTGTCGAAATAGGGTGTCGCCATTAAAAAACTGTCATATCTCGAATAACGATTACGTCACAAATATGGGTCGTACATCAAAAAGTGCCTTCGTTCAGAGCCATTGAAATTTTTCGAAAAATTCAATTTCCGAAATAATGAAAAAATTAATTCGTTACTTTTCGAAAGCACTGTATATATATATATATATATATATATATATATATATATATATATATATATATAACTTTTTGATAATTATTAGCAATAACTGGCTGGTGAATCTCAAAAAACTCGATTTTATTAAAAAGTAGACGTTTCGCCACGGCATTCGTGGCTTTATCAAAACCTTTGATAAAGCCACGAATGTCGTTGCGAAACGTCAACTTTTTAATAAAATCGAGGTTTTTGAGATTCACCAAGCCTGTTATTGCTAATAATTATCAAAAAGTTAAAAATAGTTCACAGGCAATTTTCATCAAGAAAGCCTCGAAAGCCGTGGTTCTGGAGGTATATGATGGGTTCAAAACCACTCCTTCTCCTCAATTTCGATACACTTCAATAGCTTATTTTTTTCGAGTGGTGTAAGTGTGACTAAAATTATGAAAACGGTTCAATAATTGCAACTCCAGTTAACAAATTATAGTAGAGTGCTTTAAAGAAACTCATTACTCTAAAAATTCATAACGTTACTGCAATAATTACACTTACTTAGTTTTCTCAAAGTTGATAATAATATTTCAAGCGCGTTAACGGTTGAAACATAATAAAATAGTATTTGCAGTTACTAGAGTCTAGAACGCTTGGCTTTCAATTTTTAATTACCGGTCATTTCTTATAGTGAATTGAAGTAGAAAAGTCCAATTTTCCTCCTTTGTGGAAAATATTTAAAGCACGTCAGCGTTTTCGTTCAAGAGAATCAATGTCATGGTACCAAAATTACCTTGAGATATATTCAGCGCTTCTTGTCTACGTAGGAGAGAAAATCAGGAAAAATTATTCGTCAATTTCGTTTCGTGGCTTCCCACGAAGTTCTCCCCGCATCTGGAGAATACTTAAGATTCTTTCTAAGTTTAATTTGGATATCGATCGTTAGAGGCACGTTTCATGAGAACTGATTATTCTTCAAGTATTCACTGATATTACTTGATTATTTACTCCTACATTTTTTGCTATGTGAAGCGGATAACAGCCGGTTTTCAGGAAAATTGCCAATTATGGTACAAGCATTGAAATTTATTGCTTTTCCATCGAGTATTTCCAAGTCCAGAATGTTATATTGAGATTTATTAAAACTGCTAGCAGACATATTTTTTATTCAACAGAAAAAATTAGGATTAACTTACATTTGAGTGCTGTTATATTCCATTGTATGCAGATCTGTTTCAGATCTACTTGTATATGTATGTATATTTTTTTTCACCACGTACAAGCAGCATTTGTTGCTTATGTGGTTTTTTAATGTTTATTTGCTGTAATGTACCTACTTTTGTTATACATGTTATGACGTTATCGTTATTTGAGATATGACGTAATCGACAATTTTTTCAATTTCGACCATGTTAATTGAAAGAGCGTGTCATTCTAGGTGGATATCGGCAAAAAAGTCCAGAATGTAATATTGAGATTTATTAAAACTGCTAGCAGACATATTTTTCATTCAACAGAAAAAAGTGTAACAAATTGATAATATTTCGCTTCTGATTCATGTCAGTTAAAAAATATCAATTTCATTGTAATTGTAAGGCATTTCCATTAGGATTGGCAACGTAAGATTGTGTTTTTATTTTTTATGGGAAAATTGTTATTAGAAAAATACATGTTTGATTTTAACGATTACTATAAATGACTGCAGCGTTCCACCGCACTGTGTCATCACTAGAAAAAACTAAATATAAAAATCTTGTTATCACAGTCCATATGAATTTAAGTAACGAAAGCGATAACAATAGGTAATGAAATAGTGGAGTAATGGATAGATAATCGTTCAATAGAACTTGCTAAAAATTAATCAAATGTTGAATATATTCAGCAGGAGAGAATTCAATAAATGTATTTATTAATTCAGTAACAAGGTATCAAAAATATTAAATGTGTTAAATGCTAGGGCTTCCTAAAAGTTGAATTTCCATCCTCTATTCTATGAAAATTATGAATATATGTATTGAATGTATGATTTTTATCTGAGGAGTTATTGAGAAAAAAATTGCGTCTGTGCAATTCACACTCGGAAGGAGTGATACTTCAGAAAAGTAGCCTATTTGGCTTGGGCCGAAGCAAGTATTAAGGTTCACGCGCACTTATCGGAACGTTGCGAATGAAAGCGTCGCGAGACGAAGCGTCATTTAGCTGATGTCCGCGCACTTGGCCGAAGCGTCGCGTCACTTCTCGAACGGCTCGGCGAGAATTTCATTTATTTCAACATTTGAAAGTACGTTGTCTCGTGAGGTACGACGAGCAGTTCGTCAGAAGAGGATGTTCTTGTATTAAGTCACTATGAAAGAAGAAGAAAAAACAAGAAAAAACGCTGGGTTTCTAATATAAACCAAAATATAGACACTTACGCTTAATTTTATCATTTCTTTAATGATCTTATACAAGCTGAAGAATTTTCAAATATTTCTGTATGTCACAGAGAAAGGTTTTTGAACTACAAACTGAAATATAAGACAAGAATCAAGAAATATTTGAATCTTCTCGACGCCTGCCACCGCGCATTGAGGCGAAGGGTCAAGAGAAATTACTCCTAGTTGGTCCGAAGAGAATTCGAGCGTCGATTGACGCGCCTCTTCGGTTTGCGACGCCGTAGTGCGCGGGCTGTCATTAAAACTAATGTAAACTTCTCGGGCGAAGAATCCACAATTTTCTTCGCGACGCTTCCGATAAGTGCGCGTATACCTTTAGGCATTTTTTTCGGTGCGGTTCGGTAATACGAAGGCCCACACAACGCACGTAATATAGTGAGGCGACTACGAAAGTCCGAACAAAAAGGAGACGAAGATTATAGGAAACATTGTAAACTTGTATTCTATCTCATTCTCTCACAGGCTTAATCCTATTTATAAAATATATGTGTCTCTTTTTCGTGTCGATTCTTCGTTTAATCGAATTTTCAAATCACAAAGGTTCTTGAGAAGTCAATAATCAGAATTTCTCTTATTATTTTGAAAACAGGTATTTAGACCTTACTTTTAATATTTAACTGATGAGTTATAACGTGAAAAACAATCAGTGACACCAGATCTCTTATTTAAGTTTCATGAACTGTTTAACTAGTTCATAGAAAAATAGTTGAAAACTAGGAACTTCATATTGATGAAAATTGGCTGAATGTTCCACTGATTTTCTCAGTATAACTAATATATATAATACAATACTTTCACCATTTCCTAATTAGATTATGTTTTGTGATGTACGAAGTAAATCATTTCAAAAAGAACGTTATGATATGGAATATCACTTGAAAAATTAAGCCTAGCGTAATAATGGCTAAAAATCGATATCTGATTTACCTACTTTTAATCATCCAAATGTTTTCAGGGGAAATTCCTCCAACTCCAACGAATGTCAGATTTCAATCCCTAACTTTTTGAATAATTGCTCTATCTATTGGTCTCTTTTTACGCAGCTATTTCAACAAACAGGGAAGAATGGAAGAAAATTATTAAGTTCAAATTGTAGATGTAGAGTATTATGTTATTTTGAAACCCAAACACCGAAAGATATTATTGGGATTTAGATTATATATATATATATATATATATATATATATATATATATATATATATATATATATATATATATATATATATATATATATATAGAATATATATTCTTTCAAATTGCTATCGAATAATGAAATCTGATCATCCGAAAGTACTGAAAATCTCTAAAATTACTTCCATCAAAATCTGAAAATTAACGAATCAATAGTCAGTTATAAATAAATATAAGTTTTTGTGTTTTATGCTCATTAAAAGTAAGTTGCCACTCATTATCCTTGAATCTTTTTGATCTCGACCAAAGTGATAATTTTCTTGGCTAGAGCACAATTGTTTTGAGTCTTCGGATTCGGATCAGATATACTTCTTTCTTGAGGCAGCTCGAGAGGAACCAGAAGTTTTAGGTGAATTAATGATAACGAAAACGATGTACCTTATAACTTGAAATACTATAGGAAGTTATTATTAGTTTAATTAACTCCCAAAACTTCTGATTCCTCAAGAGCTGTCTCAAGGAAAGATTATTTCCTAATTATATCAATCTGAAATCAAACATCAACAGTGCTCCAGGAAAGAACTGTCACCTTGGGTGCTGGATCAAGTGACACAAGCGATTACAGTTCTTCTTAACTTTTCTTTCATTAAATCTACCGCACTATAATAAACTTCTCTTCCTTTCTAATCAGCAGATTCAGGCGCTTAAATTATTTGAATAGTTTTTTTTTATCCTTTCTTTCAACCTTGTCTGTTGTAAGGATACTACCCTGTAGTTAGACGAATTAAGCTTAACGCGATATTGATTTTATGGTATACCAAATTAGAGAGCTTTTGATATCTGACCCGGAAGTATCGATTTGTTTGCTTGGTCAACACCAAAATCGATTTAATGAATAGCGTTGACATCCTTTCGTGATTTCTTTGATGATGATTTATATGACAATATTGGTTGTTATAAAATACGTAATTTATCATAATGAAACACTATTGTTAACAATTTTCACACATACTTGTTAGTAACGCATGACGGGCGGACTATTCTCAGATGCTGACTAGACAATGGTTTGTTTAAATACGCACAGTTTTCTTTTCTTTTGATTTTAGTTTAGTAATGGCAATTTATATACTTATTCTGAAAATCGTTTTCACTTATTTTTCTGATATAATTATGGAATTTTGTTACAGGAATGATTTCATAGGACCCCAATTTGAACCAGCATGACTTCTTACGTAATTCTTCTTCTTATGATCATGGGTAAGTGAATCATCATAGTTTCGATGTGTTTTGAATGATAATTTAGCAATCTATGCGGATGCAGATATTGGAGAACTTTTTGCATCTGAAGATTCGTATTCAGTCATTGCACTTTAGCTAAAAATATATTTTCAGAATTATGAAGTCAGTTGAATATCTTTGTTATGATCCGACCCATTTTTCGTCATTTCAGTTAATATCATCTAGTATTAGCAATAAGACAGTTATATGTTCATGCTCTGTAGCAAATGAAATGAAATTCAAAGTTATAAAAATTGATCAAAAATTCATCCAATGGTAAATATATAATTGATCAATACAGAGACGACTAATGAATAATTACACAATATCAACCAATTTTCAAGTGAAAATAATAGGTGTTGATCATGAGGTTTGTTTTTTATTAGCATCTCAACCATTCTACTGTAAATATGAAACATACGATATCTATAATTCCAATTTATATATAATTTTGTGATTTATGGTTGAATACTGACCGTTGGTTGATGTAAATCTATTAGAATTATGAATGAAATAAAAGTAGGTAATTGTTTTCAAAAGATTTATACCTAATTTATAATATTTTGATTGCACACATTGCGCCTCTACCACTGCTTCTTTGGACACCGTTGACACTGAAACTTCTCAACAAATTACTTATACTAAAATACTTGCATAATTGAACTGATTGGAAAATTGAGTTATCAACGACTATTACACTACTTGATCATTTCGCGAATTTCCGGAACAGTGAACTGTTACTTAACTTAAACAATAATTATAAATAGTAGAATAACGAAATAAGCAACGTATCGTCGGCCGGTCGATGTCCAGAGCAAGCTCAGCGATTTAGGCATAGATGGCCAGAATTATTCCTATTTCAGGTCGAGAGATGATGAAATACTTCAAGTCAAGAACCTGAATTCAGATCGTTGTTCAACTAGTGTGAACAGATATATTTGTTGAATTTTGCTGTTTCCCAAAGGTTTGTTATTATATATTATATTGATTTCATTTTATTTAAATAATCAAAAGAAGTTATTGCATAATGAGCCCGATACTTGGTGAAAATTTGTATTAATAACGAAACAATATTATTAGCAATTTTCACATATATTTGTTGAAAATGCATGACGCGCGTTTCGAAGTACAACTTCTTCGTTAGATGCTGACTAAACACTGGTATAATTCTATAGATGTGAAATATTCTGGGAATGCAAACCGGACCACTACCAGATACTGAAAGTTTGGAGAAGTTAAGTAAGGGACTATTTGAGAGTTTTACCTTACTATTAAGGAGAAAACAAGAAATTCAAAATATTCCTTGATTTGTAAGGATTCTATAAAGTTAAATTCTGAACCCCCATTTTTTCAATTAGCCCGCTCATCATGGATTTTGACCCATGAAAAATAAATTATTGAGTAATTACTAGAGATGAAACGGATATCTGGATAGTAAAATTCAAAACATATTTCTGTTATTAATTAGTTCAGTACCTACTCAAAATCAACAACTGGCAAATTGTGGGGAATAAATACCAAATTTTTCGCATTTGTTGGTAAGAGGCGACTCCGTTTGGCTTCGTATACCAGACCAGCTTCTGAAAATAGCCTACTGCCAGGTGCTGAAAGATAAATTCTAGCAAATCTTGACAACTGCGGGTAGTGATTCAAATTATCTGACACCAAATGTATGGGTCGTAATTGCGATCGATTCGAGATCTCTTTAAGAAAGAGTCAATCTCGTTAGCAATTGGATTTTGTTTTTCTTGATCGCCACGATCACTACTATTATCCGTTGCCACTTCATTGAAACAGTCCCAAAAAGTGTCATGAGCTTCACGTGTGAAGTTGGATCCAGTTTCATCTTCTTTCTTTTTTTTTAGCAGGTGTCGAAGACGGCGATGATCTGTTACTGTGAGAAGAAGATTCGTCGTAAGAGTTTTTTATATACTCTATTATGATTTTCTGTTTCGCTTTTTCAGTTTCAATCCTCCTAAATAGATCTTTCTTGAACCCTGGGTCTAAAACGGTAGCAATTAGGTAGTTTGATCAATGATCTCCGCTCACGTGCGGTAACACCCGAACGGTTATACTTTATTTTTATGAATTTTAGATTAATTGGCCTTAATATGCTATCCATTATCATCAGTTATATCATATATATATATATATATATATATATATATATATATATATATATATATATATATATATATATATATATATATATATATTATATATATATATATATATATATATATATATATATATATATATATATATATTATTTCGCGGAAGAAGTTACTTAAGTTTCGTACTGTGGGTTCAAATAACGTTAAAATTAGTGTTGCGTACGAGAGTCTCGTTTTCGAGAGTCTCGCATGGTATCGTCTCGTTTTCGAGATCATAAGTTATAATTCTTTCAGTCCAATTAGCCATCGACTCGCGGCTCTTAACACAATGATTCATATGGCTTTTTCGGTTCCTTTATCAAAACAAGACCTTATGGTAGAACTTGACGTGATTCGCGCGATAGGTATTAACAATGATTTTCCACTAAAAATAATAAATAGTTTAATTTCGAAAAAAGAGAAACATTTTATCAATTTGAAATTATATGAACCATACTGCAATAACAAAAATGTACAAAAGTTTGTGAGCATCCCTTATACGCACATCCCCTCTTCGAAGATCATTCAATTCTTTAAAAATAATAATTTGAATACTGCTTTTTCGAGTCACAGCAGATTGGATAGAATGATTTTTAATAACAAAATGTCAAAAGTCGATCCAATGAAGAGAACAGGAATTTATAGAATGGACTGTGAAGAATGTAATTCAACATATATAGGTCAGACCGGGAGATGTTTTGAAACCAGGCTAAAAGAACATCTAAAATACGGACAATCAGGATTTAGGGAACATCTAGAGTCAAAAAAACATAACATCTCGTCCTCTTTCAAACCAAAAATTCTTCATTACTGTGATAAAGGTATGATAATGAACTTCCTGGAAGCCATGGGAATAAACAAGATCCAAAAATCCCATAATTACATTCTTCTCAATGACCAGTTAGACTTAAACCACTCCCCACTGTTAAATCTCTGATATCTTGGACCCATTGATTACATTTAACCACCCCCAGGTACCGAACCGAAATACTTATATTTTCAAGCGATGTCTTTCATAAAGCTAGTTAGTCGAGTATGTTAGGTACGCTGGCTAGTATTTGGGAGGTCTCGGGTTCAAACCCCGGGGCCGACTGGTCTGCCATGAGTTTTTTTCAGAGGTTTCCTCATGGTAATGTAAGTCACTGCTTGCAAACTTACAAGGCGAATGCTGGGCCAGTATTAATCCTTTGAACCCTACCCACACTTCCTATGTTCCATAAATATCCCGCCTCACCTATCCTTAATGCACTTGTACATACAAGTGTATCCTCTGATCTGGCTGAAGGAGTTAATCCCAAACTCAAGCTGCCCGCCTCCCTGACACATACTTCAGGGAGGAATGAAACACGTATGTTTCCTTTTTTTTTTTTTGCAATTATGTATTCAGTCTTGATAATGCTGTAACAGGCGAAACTAGTCGAATAAAAAGTTATTTTCATTTTGTGGATTTTAGACAAAATCTTTTCTTACTATTTAATTTTTAATATTAATACAGCAGAATCATTTGAATCTTTTGTTAACTGAATTTGAGGCTCTAATATCCCATCATCTGCGACCAAAATCAATCATAATTAATATTTTACGGCTTGATATATATATATATATATATATATATATATATATATATATATATATATATATTTGAATATGTATCTGACTCATGAACCATCTTATTTATATTGTAAATAATTCTTTTATTGGGTTTTCTGGTTCAGTTTAAAACAGAAATGATGTTGAAATTGTTCTATTAGAACAATTTCAACATCATTTCTGTTTTAAACTGAACCAGAAAACCCAATAAAAGAATTATTTACTATATATATATATATATATATATATATATATATATATATATATATATATATATATATATATATATATATGTATATATTATATATATATCTATATATATATATATATATATATATAATATATATATATATATATATATATATGTATATATATATATATATATATATATATATATATATATATATATATATATATATATATATATATATATATATATATATATATATATATATATATATATATATATATATATATATATATGTAGGTAATATGTATGCAATTCATACAAAAATACACTTACCATCCATATTGGCATCATCTACTTTGATATCAATGTAGTACAGCTGTTAAGCTGGGAAAATTGAGATAATCGTTCTTTAGTTATAAAAAGCTGAAATTTGAAACAGATGTTAATTTTTGTATTAGTAATGATATAAGATCAACACCTCAGGGAAATCTTGTCTATGACGTCATATATTCATATTATAATCCAACATTATAATAGGAATATTGTCAATATTATATAAAACGACTTCAGATTGTGATACAAAGCTCAAATTTGGTACAGATGTTCATTTTTGTAGTATTAATGATATAGAATCAAGACCCAATATGGACCTCGTCGATGACGTCATATATTCCTATGATAATCCAAGATGGCTGAAAATATTATCAATATTGTATGAAAATACTTCAAATTGTGATAGAAAGCTGAAATTTGGTAGAGATGTTCAGTTTTGTAGAATTAATGATATGAGATCAAGACCCCATCTGTATCTTGCCTATGACGTCATAAGTTGAATCCAAGATAGCCGAAAAAGTTTTCAAATTTATTTAAAATACTGCGGATTGTGATAGCTAAAATTTGCTACAGATGTTCTTCCATGTAGTAGGACAGATACAATATCCAGATCCTATGTCGTTCTATTGTATGATTTCATGAACTGTTATGAGTAAACATTATAATCCAAGATAGCCGACGAAGTAAGTACAAAACAAAATGAAAGTAGGAACAAAATATTCATTACAACAGGAACATTCCTTCATAATGGAAAAAGTGGTAAGTAAACTTATATATATATATATATATATATATATATATATATATATATATATATATATATATATATATATATATATATATAGTTGTATAAGTATGGAAAAGTTACATTATGCTTTACAAGTGCATGGCAGACTTAATTTAGAACATGCACCCACAGCATGAAAGTTCCTGGCAAAACATTGATGCCTCTGGAATGGTTGTCCATTGCGGTGACATGATCAACATCAATTTCTATCCCCAGTCATTCAAATAAAGCAGCTCTTGCTTTGCCGTTTACGTTTTACCCGACAGGTGTCCTGCTTGAAATGCAAAGCGTTTCATATGTTGAAGTAGGCGGAAAGTTCTCAATAGTTTTGTTACCACTAGTGAACATGGTTCATCGGGTTTGGTTTACTTCATGCAATGGAGAGGTATGGCTATATATTGAAATAATGAACCTCTCAATATCTGCACATGGCTTCGATCAACTGATTGTGGTTGCCGTGATGAATCTTTAAATGTGAAGGAAACGATGGGATAAACCAGTTCTCGTAGGCTACTTTCTCACCGCTTCCATAGAAAGTGGATGTAGTATCACAACCGGTAACAGCATGGAAGAAGGGCAGAGATTCACACATTTCGTAACCGAAGGTTTCTACAGTACTTTGTGCAGGCATGTTTCAAAAGTGTTTTTCAACCCCAAGTGCTATCCACAATTCTTAGGATAGGTAAAATCAGCAATGGGTAGAAAAACTACATCTTTGTCTACTGTACGAATTTTAATTCTGAAATAACCAACAACTGCTGCATGCAAAGAATGGAAAATGGCTCGTGCATGCGCTTCCTCATGATAGTACGGCGATATCATTTCTGCATTATCAATCAGTGTAGAACTCATTACTTCTTCATGGCATGTGACAATTCTTTATTTTCCTTCAATACTAAGCACAACAATATATTTATTGAGAAATTCAAAAACTCTGTTTTTTATCACTGAAGAAACTTTTTCAATCGCTGGGTAATGTAGTGCCAGCTTTAACTCGCTTACGAATACCTTCATCTCTTCTTTCTCTAAGTTCTGCTTGATACTTCCGTCAATATATGTATCTCACACCAGATCCAACCGTTTCATATTGCTGATTTGATTTACGATGTAGAGCAAAACTACGATAGCAGCATAGTCTTCAAATATTTCGCATGCCTTTGGATTTAGCATTTCGACAATAGCAGCACCATCTAATATTTTTACATCCACATCTGTATTGCTTAATACTTATGTTTTACCAACAATACAGTCCACTAGCTGCTACTATTATTTTTGTCTGTGTTTCCTCGTATCTGACATTTATGGCTAGAAAACTTGATTTTCATGATTGAAGAACTGTTCTACATTCCCATTTTGAAATTCTAAGCTGATATATGACAGTGCAAACAGTTACAATCACTTTTTAGCAAGTGCAGAACATCATGCTGATGTCCATGTACATGTTCTAATGTAAGTCTACCATGCACCAAACTTTGTGTTTGCGCTGGGAACTGTGAAATTAGGGTAAAAATGTAAAGTGTTATGTTATTTTGTCATAAATATATTAAGTTTACTTATCACTATTTCCATTATGAATGTTCTTATTAAAATAAATACTTTGTTTCTACTTTCACTTTGTTTTGTATATACTTCGTCGGCTATTTTGGTTTATAATGTATATAGCAAATCATGACATCATAGATAAGAACATAGGATTTTGATCTTATATTTGTACTACCATATTGAAGAATATCTGTAGCAAATTTTAGCTATCACAATCCGCAGTATTTTAACCAAAATTGAAAACTTTGTCGGCCATCTTGGATTTCACTAATGACGTCATATATAAGATCAACATACGATCTTGATCTTATATCATTACTACTACAAAAATGAAATTCTTTATCAAATTTCAGCTTCCTATCACAATCCGTAGTATTTTTAAACAATATTAATAATATTGTCGGCCATCCTAAATTATTGATGTAGGAATATATGTCGTCCTTGGCAAGATCCACATAGGGTTTTAATCTAATATGATTACTACTACTACAATGAACATCTGTACCAAATTTCAGCTTTCTATCATAACCTGCAATATTTACACAATATTGACTATATTGTCGGCCATCTTGGTTTAACATAGGAATATATGACGTCATATGTAAAATCCAGCTGGGGTCTTGATCTTATATCATTACTACAACTAAAATAAATATTTGTACCAACTTTCAAACTTTTATCACAATTTGAACGATTTTTCAGCTCAACAGCTTTACTAATGTTGTTGTTTGCGATACACTTACTGTAAGTGGTAGCTGATATCCCTCGAACCAGTGAAAGTCGTACTGACTATCATTTAACACCCATCATTTGTCTTCTGGACTCAATATTGTATGCAAATCCAGATGTGCATTTCTTCAAATGCAAGTGATATATTATGACATGCATCAAATTTCATCACTTCACATTTTCAAATGGTTCATCAATATTTTCAGATGTGAAATTTTTCATGAATATTTCGAATCTTCCGCTATTTGTGTCGTCACAATTCTTTGTTTTATAGATTTATCATAAAATTTTTCTAATGCTGCAAAAATGTCAGTATCCATTATATCTTTTGTTACATTGGCAAGATGGATGGAAGCTTCTTGATGAATTTTGGATTCCATCAGTAGCTTAAACGGATTAATTCTTCCTTTTTTATAAAATGTAGCATTATTATCACATCCAGTAAAGACGTGATATATAGGTAAACTCTTTCAAACATCCGGGCCAATTTTTTGGTTTATAGTTGATACGCTAATATAACGTTGGTTATTGCCTGTACTAATATTCATCCACATTTTCACATTTATACCTACTTTGTAGGTGATCCATATTTTCAAGCATAATAATAAGAACATCTGTATTAGAACATCGAATAAGTATATTTTCTTCATCTTCTATTTTACATATATGATGAACAATTTTTGTGTCAGCTTCCTCGTGATCTGGGCAAGATAATTGTGGATAAACTGTGGAGATGACTTTATCATCGATACATTCATAACGATGGCATTCTTTGAAGTTAAGATAAATGATTTTATTACCAATAAACGGAGCCATTTCATCTGTTGTCCAGTGTTGGATGAAAAAAAATATTATTGCTTCTTTAAACTTGTTATTTCTCAATTCTACCCCTGAAAGAAAAGAATAGTACGCGTTTTAATATTTTCCCACAGTATCCTTGACAATGACCCAGAGAATATCTGTGTCAAAGGTACAGAAAAATCATCCTTAAGTGATGTTTCAATAAGATTAAGAAAAATCTATTGCATTATGTATCATTTTAAATCTATGTCTAACGAAGTCCATAGATGGCCAATAAGCGATCTCTATCTCTAACCCGCAGGTTTCCATATTACTGTCTTGCTTGCACTCGCAAAGATATGTTTTTCGCTCTGGCAGATTGTTGGTGATGGAATTTCCTTCTGGCATTGTATATTATTAATTGTTCATTTATTTCATTTATTCTGTTGAAACTTAAAGACTGATGAAATGAAAAAAATTAATTTTTTTTCATAAATATTTGTAGCGTTCTGTCAACAATTAGAAAAGATGCTCTGGCAAAAATTCCACGAAGACAAAATACTGTCGAAAGTAATTTCCTAAAATTTTATGACTGATGGCTTCAACTAAAATAAATCTTATTTCTTACCCTCCTTAAAATTTCAGGGTAGTCTACCCCGGGCACAAGTAGCTTTTCACTTTCAGTAGGTATAGAGGATTTACTGTGGAAAGTTTCGTGACATTCGAAATGACCTCCTAAAATTGGTCATTGGCTCTTAGTCTAGTAGTTTCTGAGTGTGCGGTATTGTGGTAAGTTAGAAGTTAATTCAAAATGAGCAGATTCAAGAGGAAAATAAGCGAAATTTTGGTTTTAGAAGATTAATCAAAGTCCAGTGATTTTTTATTGGTTGTTTTAGTGATAATATAACTGAAAGGCAAAATCGTTACTTATTTTAATATTGATTTGGAAGGGACAAATCGAGTTGAAATAGCCAGTTTCAGAATGGGTTAACTATCGGAATCGCCTTAATATTGCATCTGCACGATGCTTGTTATGCCTAAACGCCTGGATGAAAAACAAAATCAGTTGCGACCGAGAAGGTTGAGGGCTGTTTTTTTAACTTTGATTTGTTTACTTATTCCATTTGTGGAATAATTATTATTAATGTTAAGTTATTTTTTTTACATGTATTACTCTCAAATACTTGATGTTATCTCTTGTAATTTTTTCTTCCGACTCTTGCATTATAGAAAGTATTTAATTATTCCTTAGTGCCCTGAAACAATAAGATAATGCATGACGAGATTTCGATACTTTTACGAGACTCTCGTACGAAAAATGAGACGAAAAGAGAATGGAAGAAACGAGATGAGACTTGATACGAGACTTATTATTTCATCGGCGAGACGAGACAATATTTTATAAAAATCTCGTTTCGTTGGTATCGTGAGAACCACTAATATTTCGATTTTCGGAAAATAAAGTTTTAAAATTATATATTCTAGAAACTTTACAAATCAATAAATTCATAGTAGAGAATAAACGTGTGTCACATTGCAAAAGAAATTCAGTGTTGATCTTTTAGATGTTTTGATTTAATTCCTAATCTCTGTTTAGCCGTAAATATAAGCATCAATCACAATATCTTGATTTCTATATGTCCATATGTTCCTATGATTTCAACATTGTTGAAAAATTGTTTCTTCCAGAATGAATTTTATATTTTATATCGCAAGATGAACGCGTTCCATAAATTTGCCACATATATACACCTAGCTTTAATATATGGTTCACTACTTTGGGGAGTAGTTTGGCTTTGGAAGAATGGTATACGCCAGATAGAATTTCAAATATGAGATGGATCTAAGGTATTTCATTAAACTCCTGCGTGATCTCAAAAGCACAAACTAGAGATTATGCAGATTTAGTTGGGGAGGGTGGAATTCCTTAAGGATGAATATATTCGAAATGGATATATGCCTTCGTTTTTCCACGATTCTTCAAATGGTAATCTCAAGATGAACGTTTGCTAGTCTACTTTTATGATGCCGAGAGGAAATTTTTATTACCAGAGTAGGTATCACTATTGATCGTAAGCTTGGTGAGGTGATTCTTCATGTCACAGTAATCATTTTTATATTAACATGAATACCTCCATATAAATCGTCCGTTTGACAATTAAGAGCTTTGTTTTTCAACATAAGCCAAATGAAAAAATAGTCGGTGCACAACCGCATTCCTGATATAAAAATATGGTTTGGATAATAACGTAACAGTCAGGCAAGTAAACCATTCTCACAATGGCAGAATGATTTCGCGAAACTTAGAAACTCCCCACTCAAAATCATAAGCTAGCTAAATTTTTGATTATACATTTGACTAACTAGGCAAGATATCAAACCATTATCTTGATGCTTACTTCATATTTCTTCATGAAGTAACTATTTAGTATGGATGAGTTAAGAATCTAATTTATAATACAAGGTATTTATTTTAGTTTCAAAAGTCGACGTAAAACTTTTTTGAATTAATTAAATATCAATAATCTTTTAAAGCAGGGCATCAGAATATCTGTCAAGGTAAGCGTTGCTAGGTAATATTAAAAATGTTTAACATAGAAAATAATACTAAAATAATTTCAACTGAGGGTCTATCCTAGAAAATTTGCATTGAGTTGATTTGATAAAAGTATAAGTTCATATAAATTAGGCTCATGAATTAAAGTTGAAGTTAAGAGTGAATTGACTTTGAGGTGTAATTATATTTAATACTTCTAGATCTGTCGTTTTATAGCGATTTAAAATTCTCTTACTTCATTCAATTGTCTCTTGTGCAGGATAAAAATTATTTAATAACTACACATAGCATGAAATCGAATAAGCCCAGTGTACCCCGCATAAAACCAATAACTCAACGCCTCACATATCGTGTACATAACAGACGATCGTTACATAAAAAATTTCACATTAATCACATCAGCTCTCAACCGAATGGTATCAAATCTAGTTTGATAATTACAGTGTTTTATTGTTTTTAATGTTTTTTGATTGCATGAATATTTCAGAAATGGAAATACATTGAAATTGCTTGAAAACTTTATTTTCAAGAAACTCAATATAAAAATGTTTTGTGGGTTAATTGTAGGTAAAAATTTGTAGCACTATCAAGAAAAGAATATTTTTGTTAGAGGAACTTAAAAATATTCCACACAGCAATAATTATGTTCACCTTGAATTTATTCGAAATCCTGATTATGTCTACCTTATAAATTTGTAATACTATGAATATTTCAGAGTCATTACATCGAAAATTGGCCACAGCACAAAATTCATTCCAAAAATTTTAGAGCAAATCGAATGCAAACCTCTAGAACTCTAGGTGAAGCATATATATATATATATATATATATATATATATATATATATATATATATATATATATATATATATATATATATATATATATATATATATATATATATTGTTGGGATTTTTCGTGGTATAACAGATATTAAATGACTAATCAAGTTGGATTTAATTTACTCGACGATCCGTAGTGAGACTCTTGATGAAACTCTTGTAAAAGGCTCCAAAATTAGAGCCGAAACGTCGAGTAAATTAAATCCAACTTGATTAGTCATTTAATATCTGTCTTATACCACAAAAATCCCAACAATCTATAATATTACAGATACAAAACCAATCCAAATGAATATATATATATATATATATATATATATATAGTATATATATATATATATATAATATATATATATATGATATATATATATATATATATATATATATATATATATATATATATATATATATATATATATATATATATATATATATATATATATATATATATATATGAGTAAATACGTTTCGTCATAACATTGACTTCATCTCGTACGAGATAAAATTTTATTTAAACCTGCGAAAAGTTAGTTTTTTGTTTCTTTATGAAGTTATATATATATATATATATATATATATATATATATATATATATATATATATATATATTGTGAGAAAAAGTTTGTATTAATAACTTCAAATGATCGTAACACAGAAATATTAAATCTCCAGAGTTGAATTATAACTGCTTCAAGTAACCTTCTAATGCAAGTCAAATATAGTTTCATTTCAACTGTATATAAATCTTTCATAAAGATTTATTTTCCTCGGAAATTCAAACATAACTTTAGCGCATTTAAATTTCAGGAGTTTCTTACTTGGGAATTGAAAACATGAGTAGGTACATCGTCTGCGGTATAATCTGTTTATAAATTATGCAAAGATATCCCATATAATCATAGGTAAAACTTTTTCTTAGGAACTGTTTGTAAGCAACCATATTAAAAAGCTGACACTTGGATAATAATCCTTTTGAAATTGAAGCGTGAAGCTAGGAAGCAATATGAGACGTAATTGGCCCTTTTCACAATAGACTTTGTACCATTCGTATTTCAAAATTGTATGTAGAGTCACAACGAACGGTCTTTCATGTATAGTATGCAACTAGAAATTCGAAATAAGTTTTCTCGGATTTTCATTGTACTTGCTTAATTTTTCAAGTGATTCATTCTAAGAATATCCGGGAGACTGACGACATGCGTTAGTTGTTGGCTTCATAATTCTGAATGATGAATTGAATATTTTTACAAATTCATCGACTTGACAAGAGAACCATGAAGTTGAAAATTATCAACAAACACTCAACAAAACAATTGCCTGTTGTGTAGAAATTAATAACTTATATATCCAGTATATTTTTAAGTTATTTTAAGTTGTTGCAAACCAATTATAAACTCAAAAACCTGTTGTGAAACTGAAACCAAATTTACATTTATAACATGAACTTGACCGGTCGGTAATTGCCAGATATTTAAATAATAAAGGGTTTTATGTATACCTAACGCTAAGTTAAAAATAGATTAGTAAGTCGGTACTTCGTTAAACCATCCATGACGACTTGATCCTTCTGTTAATTTCTGAAAGCAGTGAGCAAGTTGGCCATGTATTTATGTATTAATATGTATTTATTTACATAAAGGTTATTCTCAAATTAAACATTTAGCAAAATTTCACTATATAATAACAAATTTACTTTATAACTGTTTTCTCTTGATAGCCCAGTATCAAAAATTGCTTTTTGATAATTTCTTAAGCCTATTTTTCCCGAAAATACATATTAATGCAGTGTATCGAAGGAAAGCAGACAGGCGAGAGAACAGAAGAAAACATTTCGGCAACGAGAACTAGTACGTCCGGAACACACGAAGGTGGCTACCTTATTCGCTAAGCAAGAGTAAAGCTGACACATCAATTCGATGTGATTCAACATTACACACCGCAGGCAGCAATCGCCCCGAATTTTATCGCAATGGCAAATGAATATAAGTAAGAATTATTCGTGTTAAACGGAAAACACGCCCGTGGTTATAAAATTAAGTGAACTAGGACATTTATTTGAAACTAATCAAACAAACCTCCTAGCGGAGCTGGTTATAAGAGTTCACGAAGCATCGAAATATTAACATCTACCCCAGACGGTAATTGTTCGAAATGTTAATTTGTTTATCACAATCGATGGAAATTGATAGACAGACTGTTTCGCCCCTTATCGGGGCTCATCAGTATCATCCAACCACCAAGAGTGATAACCAAACCAACATTTCAAACGGTCATACATATTTCTTCTAGTAACTCCATGACATATAAATATGACACAGCGCCACCAGTCGGAAACAATTGAACCACATCTTTCAGAACAGAAGAAAACATTTCGGCAACGAGAACTAGTACGTCCGGAACACACGAACACGTCTGGGGTAGATGTTGATATTTCGATGCTTCGTGAACTCTTATAACCAGCTCCGCTAGGAGGTTTGTTTGATTAGTTTCAAATAAATGTCCTAGTTCACTTAATTTTATAACCACGGGCGTGTTTTCCGTTTAACACGAATAATTCTTACTTATATATATATATATATATATATATATATATATATATATATATATAAATATATATATAAATATATATATATATATATAATATATATATATATATATAAGTAAGAATTATTCGTGTTAAACGGAAAACATGCCCGTGGTTATAAAATTAAGTGAACTAGGACATTTATTTGAAACTAATCAAACAAACCTCCTAGCGGAGCTGGTTATAAGAGTTCACGAAGCATCGAAATATCAACATCTGCCCCAGACGGTAATTGTTTGAAATGTTAATTTGTTTGTCACAATCGATGGAAATTGATAGACAGACTGTTTCGCCCTTATCGGGGCTCATCAGTATCATCCATCCACCAAGAGTGACAATCAAACCAACATTTCAAACGGTCATACATATTTCTTCTAGTAACTCCATGACATATAAATATGACACAGCGCCACCAGTCGGAAACAATTGAACCACATCTTTCAGAACAGAAGAAAACATTTCGGCAACGAGAACTTGTACGTCCGGACACCCGAAGGTGGCTACCATATTCGCTAAGCAAGAGTAAAGCTGACACATCAAATTCGATGTGATTCAACATTACACACCGCAGGCAGCAATCGCCCCGAATTTTATCGCAATGGCAAATGAATATAAGTAAGAATTATTCGTGTTAAACGGAAAACACGCCCGTGGTTATAAAATTAAGTGAACCAGGACATTTATTTGAAACTAATCAAACAAACCTCCTAGCGGAGCTGGTTATAAGAGTTCACGAAGCATCGAAATATTAACATCTACCCCAGACGGTAATTGTTCGAAATGTTAATTTGTTTGTCACAATCGATGGAAATTGATAGACAGACTGTTTCGCCCTTATCGGGGCTCATCAGTATCATCCATCCACTGTGTCATATTTATATGTCATGTAGTTACTAGAAGAAATATGTATGACCGTTTGAAATGTTGGTTTGATTGTCACTCTTGGTGGATGGATGATACTGATGAGCCCCGATAAGGGCGAAACAGTCTGTCTATCAATTTCCATCGATTGTGACAAACAAATTAACATTTCGAACAATTACCGTCTGGGGTAGATGTTGATATTTCGATGCTTCGTGAACTCTTATAACCAGCTCCGCTAGGAGGTTTGTTTGATTAGTTTCAAATAAATGTCCTAGTTCACTTAATTTTATATATATATATATATATATATATATATATATATATATATATATATATATATATATATATATATATATATATATATATATATATATATATATATAGGTATATATTTTTTTCTGGTACATATTGGCATCTCCAGCGGCTCCTATCGAGTTAAATGGGCTGAAAGTTCTTACCTGGGATTGTTTTCGTTGCAGATCAAAAGTATTAAAATTTGGGTAAATTTCTGCAACTGCCACAATTTTTGAGTAATAGACATATCTTGCTTTTTCGTGGTTTTTGAAAAACTCCACAGCTTTTGAAATTTGGTAGGTACCTTATGTTTATGTTCAAATACGATCCTTCGTGGGTTTCAGTTCCAACTCTTTTTCTGAACCGCGCTGCATTACGTGGTGACTATTTCCTTTCGAATTGCATCTCGATCTCTTTCGCCATCAGTACGCGATGCAATTAGCGATTTTTTATTACAGTAGAGGGTTGAAATTTGGTACAATGATTGTGTTGATATGGCGGTAATTTGCTTCTTTTTTTCAAATAAATTACTTCCTTCATTTCAATTCGGTTTGCTATTTAAGTTTGATTTTTCAAAGTATAATTCAATCGGTTGAAATCGCATTTCGACGGCATGTATTTTGCGTATCTTAGTGATGGAGCTCTGATGCTCATGAGTTTTTTTTAAATTCTGCGCTAGCGAAACAATACAGTAAAATTGATATTATATCATGAAATTTTTTTTAGTGTGAATATATATTGAGAGATGTTTGACCAAGAATTCATCGAGAATTAAATGAAAAAAAGGTTATGTTTCAGTTTATTCAACAATTTTGATTGCTTGCAAAAGCTGCTGTTGATATAACTCAGGGGTGTCAAACTCATTTTTTTAAAGGGCCATTTATAAATTCTAGAGTGTGTTAGCGCGCCAGACGGCAAATTAAAAACTGAAATACATAATGAATTAAAATCTTTATTTTTTTAGTTTGAATAAATTTTTATATAAAGGTCGAGATAAAGGTAATAAAAGGGTAAAATATGTAGAGCTTGAGGATCCTGAGGTCTCTTGTTTTTGATAACAATTTGATATTCGGTTTATATTTGAGATGGTTATGTTTGGCATAGATTGGAGATGTTCATTAGTAAGCCTTGAAAGATGTTTGCCCTTATATATTTTCATAACAGAAAATATCTGCTCGCATGAATAGGTACTACCAAACATACAAAGGATACGTGCTGAATGTTTTTTCTGCATTTGGAAATCCTTGAAATACTTTTTTTAAAATGTAGTAACGTTTACTTTCTTGAATATATCCTTTGTAATACTGTCACATCGGAGATCTATCAATTCTATTTGCAAATGAATTGGTGCAGTGCTGCTCAAAAGTGAATGTATTGTTAGAATTCCATTCGTTCATATTGCGATAACTAAATTCTGTAGATAGATTCAGCAAAAGTTGAGTACATTCATCCAATTTTTTCTGATTCACTGAGCCAAATGAGGAAAGTGATCGAGTATTTTGTTTTTTATCTGATTATTTCATACCTAGTCTTAGTTTCATTTCGAACGCCTGAATATACGAATACATTTGAGTGACGATCAAATCTTTCCCCTGTAACTTTGTATTCAGGTCATTCATGTCACGTCACGTAAGAAAAACCTTTCCAAATCTGCCCCTCTACTGAGTCAAAAAACTTCCGTCAAATAAGGTACATCGGAATAATTTTCATTAAAATCTTGTGAAAATTTCATGAACTGTCTGTGATTTAGTCCTCTGCTCCTTATCAAGTTTATTATTTTCATGACGGGCTGCATGGCATTGTCGACTTTTAAATGTTTGGATGCAAGTGATCCCTGGTGAATGATACATTAAATTTCTGCAAAATCATCTGCTAATTGTTTCTGCTTCAATTTAGTCACAATAGCTGAATTTTGTTACAAATCATGACAGAAGCATCATCTTTAGTTATGCTGCAAAATTTATTACAATCGAGTTCATATTCTGCTACTAAATGCGCGATCGTATAATAAATATCATTTCCTGTAGTAATGCCTTCTAGTAAGTTATTATTGATACCTTGTATGAAGATAGCATTTGAGTTTCTGGTGGCGGGCCGTATTGAAATGGCTTCAGGGCCATATGCGACAAATATTATTTACTATCCAAACAAATCTTTATTCCACTTGAATCACATTACTGTATATTTGGTAGTGGATATTTCGACCAAATAAAACCGTTACCGAAT
>JARQZK010002910.1:852500-887500 GCA_030704885.1 Cynegetis impunctata
GTTATACAAATCGAAAAGTAATTGAATAGTAAATTTAATAATGTAAAAATATACATAGCATTCCATTAGAAATAAGAAAGTTATTAACGATTGAAAATTGTCAAATTCACCCTTAATTTTATCAAGTAATAAGTTAGAAATATAAAAAATTTTGACAAGGAATAAATAAAACAATAATTCAAGGTTACAAAAATCCAAACCGCATACCAATAGACCTACAAATAAGGAAGTTATAGCCTATTTTTGTGGAACATGCAACTGTCAAAATTTTACGGAAAAATTGAATAACTCGAAAATTTTTCATTTGAGGTAAAAAGAATATTATGACAATTTTATTATAAATAACATAAGAAATTCGAAAATCGAAAGATATACAGGGCATTCCATTTGAAATAACAAAGTTGATATCACTTCCGGCGAAACCGAAAGTGCAATTTTCGAAATAATTTCGAAAAATAGACTTAATCAGATCATATTTGCTCAAAACATTTCATATCGATCACTGACAAAAAAATGAAGGACCTATTACGTAGCTTTGGGTTACCCTATATATATATATATATATATATATATATATATATATATATATATATATATATATATATATATATATATATATATATATATATATATATATATGTTTCTATATATATGGCTATTAATCCATTATGAACAGTTTGAATGCAACAGCCAATCTTTTTATATTACCGATTCAAAGAGTGCGGATAATAATATGTTCTTTTTGGACAATAGTGGTAGGTGAGCACCTGGAGCTGGCCGACATATTCTTTAAAACTTTTAAAATATTAAAGGTGAATCTTCCTTTCCTTGTTCAGTAAATGCAATATCTCCGGATTACCTAAATCTACAAAGAGATCATTTTTCAAGCAATGTTCCAAAACTTATTAAAGATTTTTCCTTCAAACACTAAAAAACCTACACCTAATACTGAATAATTGAGAGAAAATTGTAAATGCTCTTAGTATTTAATCCTCTATGAACCTCTGCTGCAGTATAAAATTAACAATGAAAACAATTTGCCATTTTCCTACAGAAACCCAATTCACTATTGATTTATTTTCAACATTTTGTGGAGAATAATTCTATTCTAAAATTCAGTTGATATCATTCCAACAATCGTTAATTCGAGAAAATATGGTATTCGAATTCATTCTTCTGTTGAAACGGGCTGATAATGTTTGATATGGCAGCCCGACTACATAGTAGAATGGATTGAACTTTGGCTGCTATATTTCCTAGCTTACGCAATAATGAAAAAAATACTACTACTCTTTTTTCAAAAGCAACTAAATTTGGTGAAATTGAATATCTGCTTTTAATTCTACTCATTACTTCAGACGGTATAATCGTCGAGGAAATTATCAACACAACATTAAATTCTCAATGCTCTAATTCAATTTGGAGGGACTGGAGACATGCATAAACCTTGAACACCTGAAAAACCTCATGAAATTTCGACATTAAAATCATGGCGGTGAAAGAAAACATTGTATATCAACGGAATTAATGTACAAATTTTCAGTCTTATAACACAAATTCGAGTGTTTATAGATATGCGCAATGGTCGAAACTCCCCAAAAACGCTTGAAATTTCAACATAAATATAGCGGAAGTAGAATTGAAACCCCAATGCTAAACTTCGCCAATGTCAACTCAACGGACGTACAAAATTTCAAGGCTCTATGTGACTCTGCAGAAGCATGTGGAGGTGCGCAAACCCTCAAAAATTACAAAGAAACAAGAAATCTGTACAATAAAATAGCGGCGGTCAATAAAAAAGTTTATATAACCAAAACGCACTCAAATCAATCGACGCACAAGTTTCGAACTTTCAGAAATATTCCAAAAGCCCAAGAAGGCTGAAGTTTGGATATGTTGTTCATACTCGTAATTTCTCTCCTCGCCTTTTGCTAATAGTTTGAAAAAATTATCGCTCATGTACCTCCCTTACAATCGCTTCCCAAGAGTTATATATATATATATATATATATATATATATATATATATATATATATATATATATATATATATATATATATATATATATATATATATATATATATATATATATATATATATATATATATATATATATATATATATATATATATACAGGGTGATTCATTAAGGGTGGCGACCGGCCGTATCTCGGAAACCGTATGTCCTAGAATTTGGGGAAAAAAATTCTTATATGCAAATCTGCCCTAAAAAAATGATTAAAAATGTTTTTTAGTCCATAGTTTTCCGCAAGGGGGCGCAAACTACCACTTATAAAATATAATTGGATTTTTTACGAAATATTCCCCGATGTAGGCTGGTAAAAAATATCAAATTTAGAAACAACTGTCCTAATTCCACAACTCTTGTAGGAGTCATTTTTCTGTATTACCTGTTCTGAAATGGTGGGGGAAGTTCTCTTTCTTTAACATAAAAAAGACTGTAACTCCATAATGCATGAACAGATTTTCGAAAACGTAGACTCTATGCAAAGAATATTGAATGTAGATTTCAGTAACAAATAACAAAAACACTTTTAATTTTCCAATCGGCAACTAGAGGGCATTATGTAACACCTAGCTCTATTTATGATTTTTTTTGAGAAATTTCAAATGCAATGCTATAAATCTGACTAGCTAACAAAAAGCCAAATTTGATGACTTATCGACCTGTCAAAACCGCGAACTGATATCTCTTTTCGTTCCAAAGATATTGGCATTTTTTGATGAGTGTTGGTGATTGTTGGCTCGCCCTGTAAGGTGGAAGAGAAACTATGTTACTAAAATTGTTTTGAAAGAACAATAACACGTAGAAACGCATCATGAAAATATTTACTCACATTACAAAATGAAACAAAACTAGTCCGGTCAAATTAGACCAAAAAATAGGAGTGAAGTTATAAAAATTTGCACCCATCTGAAAATTGGTAGGATTGTTCGAAACATCATTATAAATGAAATCTGAAAAGTCTTCATGCAAAAAAATTTACTGGGGTTCGAATATCATAAAAACGGTTTTTTTGTGATTTTCAGCAAAGCAGTAAGTTTTATCATGGAATTAGTTCAGACAAAAATTGTAGATCACCTAATTATCTATAAAAAACGTTTTCATAAATTTTTTCCTCAGAGCCACCGTTTCTGAGATTAACGATTCAGAAAGTTGAAAGAAATGCAAAAAAATACTAGCTCAAAGGTGGCGTTGAAACGTGCATATTATGACGATTGCAACTCTTTCAACTTTTTGAATCGTTATATCTCAAAAACGGCGACTCTTAGAAGAAAAAGTATTTTGAAATTTTTTATAGATAATTATCTGATCTACAATTTTTGTCTGGGCTAATTTCATGCTGTTGTGAAATAATATGATAAGGATGCATTTTATAATCCTTTAATATTCTTTGCACCAAAGAATAATTCAATCCTAGATCTCTTGCAATTTTTCGAATACTCAAATGGGGTTCAGACTTAACTAACACCAATACGTTAGTAACATTTTCTTCATTGCGACTTCTACGTATCCTATTTCTTAATGCGACAGGTTTCTCGCAATCTTTGTGCCAATCTTTTGAATAATTTCCGAGAATGACGCCGCCTTTCAGGATATCGTATCGCAGACTCCCTTTCAGCAATTACTTCATTTTGTAGACGCTCAAAATATATACTGAGCATATCATAACCCTCTCCATTTGAATAAAAAGGCATTATAAAAGAGTTAGTTTGCAAACAGTCAGATTAAATTTGACAGCAATGAAAACTTAAAAGTAAACAATCATAAAACATTAGTGTCATTTCCATAGGTAACTTGCTGACTTTTGAAACATTTATCTCTCAACAGTTTAACATCATTTGTAATATTGCAGCTTGTCCATGAACATAAAACTATGAGAGACCGTTTGAGAGATTTGGGATTGAGTTTTAACCCGAAAATTTTTATCCGAAATAGTTCGAAGCAAATAATGGCAAGCATTTTGAGTATTTAAAATAATGAGATAGAGGGAGCGTTTTGTAGATTTCTGTTATGAGTAGCTCCCTTAGTTTTGTTTCATTATGTAATGTTAATAAATATTTTGATGATGCGTTTCTACTTGTTATTTTATTTTCAAAACCATTTTAGCAACATCATTTCTCTTCCACCTTACAGGGCGAGCCAACAATCATCAATACACATCAAAAAATGCTAATATCTTTGGAACGAAAAGAGATATCAGTTCTCGGTTTTGACAGGTCAATAAGTCATCAAATATGGCTCTTTGTTAGCTAGTTAGATTTATAGCATTGCATTCGAAATTTCTCAAAAAATCATAAATAGAGCTAGGTGTTACATAACGCCCTCTAGTTGCCGATTGGAAATTAAAAGTGTTTTTGTTATTTTTTACTAGAATCTACGTTCAATACTCTTTGCACAGAGTCTACGTTTTCGAAAATCGGTTCATGCATTATGGAGTTACAGTCCTTTTTATGTTAAAGAAAGAGAACTTCCCCCACCATTTAAGAATAGGCGATACAGAAAAATGACCCCTACAAGAGTAGTGGAATTAGGACAGTTGTTTCTAAATTTGATATTTTTTACCAGCATAAATTAGGGAATATTTCGTAAAAATCCGATTATATTTTATAAGTGGTAGTTTGCGCCACCTAGCGGAAAACTATGGACTCAAAAACATTTTTAATCACTTTTTTAGGGCAGATTTGCATCCAACAATTTTTTTCCCCAAATTCTAGGACATACGGTTTCCGAGATACGGCCGGTCGCCACCCTTGATGAATCACCCTGTATATATATATATATATATATAATATATATATATATATATATATATATATATATATATATATATATATATATATATATATATATATATATTATATATATATATATATATATATATATATATATATATATATATATATATATATATATATATATATATATATATATATATATATACCGAGTGTCCACGGAAGGTGGCTCGCCCCTATAACTATTTTGTATTCGAAGATAATGAAATGAAATTTAGAATATCTGTTAAACGCATAAAACTGCATTTTTTGACAAGTAGCTCAACTTCATGCAATTTCCGGTTTTACCGGAAGTGACATATACTTTCGATTTTTAAATGAGACACCTGATATATTTTCAGTTTTTTGTCTCTATATGACATTTAGAATACAACTATGTATAGTTTGTTACTTTTTGTAACCGTTTTTTTATTTTTTTTCGAAATAAATTTTTATTCTAGAGGGCTATGGATGCGTTCAAATAACTAATTTCGGTTTCAAAATGAATGTTAAAATTCAACATTACTGTTTTCGATCAAAATGTTTCAGCTATGTGATGTTTGATTTTGAAACTTTTGTCACCAATTTTTTTCAAATGGCAACATGGTGGCTCGTCGGGTTAAAAAAATAGATATTTTTATCACGATTAATTTGATACTGCACTCTAGGTATTAGGTTGAAAGAAAATATTGGATAAAAATCTGAAATCTCATAACCTTAGAACTTTCTTTAAATGAAGAATCTTATTGAGATTAGAATAACATTTGAAATGATCGGGTAGCCTGTGACCAACACAACTGAAACAAAAGAAGTCCGAAGCCACGCCCACAAATCTACGTCCCAGGACGGTAAACAGGGAGAATTTAAAGCCCGAAATTAGTTATTTGAACGCATCTTTAGCCTTCTAGAAAACAAATTCATTTCGAAATAAAATAAAACAACAGTTACAAAAAGTAACAAATGATACATAGTTGTATTCTAAATGTCATTTGAAGACGAAAAAACTGAAAATATACCAGGTTACCCATTTAAAAATCGAAAGTTCTGTCGTTTCCAGTAAAACCAGAAGTTGCATGATGTTGAGTTGCCTTTCAAAAAATGCAGTTTTATGAATTGAACAGATCCTCCAAATTTCATTTCATTATCTCCGAAAACAAAAAAGTTATACGGACGAGCCACCTTCCGTGGACACCCGGTATATATATATATATATATATATATATATATATATATATATATATATATATATATATATCAGTGGCGGCTCGTGAGGTTTTGGTTTGAGGAGGCTACAAGAGGTTTAAAAAAATACACCATAGGCGAAAACTTTTAGGATTTCAAGGTCAACCGCCTTATAATTTAAAGAAAATCAAAGTAAAACAAGCACCCTAAGCTATTAATTTGTTTTCACTTTCGAGTGTCTACCTTGAGACCTACAACTCCTATTTACAATATTCACAAAAACTCTTCTCAGCCAATTAATCAATTCATCTATTCATCCATTTTTTTTCTTTCACAAAATAGGTACCTACCTACCTACTCAACGAATTTGTTAACAGCTGGTGAGAGCAAATAAAAAGTTATTATATATTTTTGAAGATTAGCGGGATTCTGCGATCTTTAACGTTAGCAAAATGATCTATAATATCCTCATAAATTTTTGTCTTTCGCCAAAAGTTTTACTAATTCCTTTTCAATAGACAACAAACTAATATTTTTCAAACGATCCTGGCTCATTGAATTTCGTAAATAAGTTTTAATTCTCTTAAGAGTGGAAAACGAGCGCTCTACGGAAGCCGATGTCACCGGGATAGAAACAATTAGACATAAGAGTTTATAAACTTGGGGTTAATCTTGATTCAAATCATTATCAAAAAGATATTTAATTTTCCACACATGATTTTCATTTTGCCCCAAAATTTCATTGTCATTATAAACAACACACAGTTCACTTTTTATGGCCACCTTATCAAAAAAGTGTATTTTTGACATAAATTTTCCAAAAGGTTATCTAGAAAATTAGCCGAAAATCCGGTTAACAAATTTTTATTGAGTAAGTCGAAGAAATGCAGTTCTTTCAAATCAGAGAACCTTATTTCTATTTGACCCCTAATAGTATCCAAAATTTCATAAAATATTTGCTTATAGTGAAGCTCCATATCTGCGTAACTGAATTTCTTTCGTTTTGGGCTGAATTGAGTCGTATCATCAGTAGTTTGAAATACAGAAAATAATTTTTTAAAATAAACTTCTGCACAAAATTCTGAAATTTTTTCCAGAAGAAACTTGAGCCGATTTCGTGAGTAAATTACATCTGAAAACTTGTGCTGTAAGATTTGAAAAACTATTTCTGTTTGTTCGAAAATTAGTGTAAAGATGTTTAAAAAATATATAAATTCCTTATCTTGTAAGTAAGATATTAATCCGCGTGCTGTATTTAAAGTTACTTTATCGGTGATCGATCACACTACGACTCAATTAATGCTTTCCAACGAATTCACTCGATGTCACGCGAAATTCTATAGTTGTGATTGGTCGACATTATATGAGACTGGGTATATATATATATATATATATATATATATATATATATGTATATATATATTAGATATGAAATAAATCTCGTCCAAGCGGATTAAATGGATTTAGTAACTCGCAGCTCAACTCAAAATTGAGTTTCCTATTGCACAAATTGTTGTGCAACTTAATGATAACTTGCATAGGTATCTAACAGGTTTGAATTCTTGTTTCGTCCCCTGCTAACTCGAACAGATATATTCAAATAGTATTCTTGCTGTAGGTGTCAACGCCATCTACCCAAAATCACAGTACCATTAACTCGGAAGAAGGTTTCATATAAATACGTTAAAAGAAACTTTTATATATCTTGCATGGTATATATCGTTTCTATTGATTTGAATGACATATTCATAAACGGATTGGTAGAATCATTTAGAAATGATACAACAAATTCAAGTAAATTTGCAGAATATGTAATTTCAGTGGAAGAACATATTGATTGGTGTTATTTAATGGGGAAATTGTCGCTAGATGCCATGAAATATATATTTATCATGTGGATGCTGGCGCTGGCGCCATGTTCGTCTGGGATTTGTTTGCGCTTCACTGATACACTCATAGCGCCCCTCACAAAAGGGACAAAGGGTTTGGCTGAATTGCCGTTGTTGGAATGTTCAGTACTTATCAAGCCTAATAAGGTCGAAAATTATATTTGGTAATCCCGATGGTGTTTACTGAGATTCTAATAATTTCAATACAGAAATGAATAAAAGTACCTATTTAATTTATAAATAGTGTACCTTATGATAGTTGAGCAACTTGAAAGTTCATAAAAACAATAAATCAGGAGTGTATTAAATTAATGCTTTTCATTGCGAACAATTGGTTCTACATTGGTAGAACTTTCATAATTTTTCGGAGCAGAATCTCATAAACACAAACGTAGGTTTGTTAATCAAAAACGGAATTTATATGATGCAATCCATTTAATCCAAGAAAATAACACATTCAATTTTTACTTCAAAAATATTGAATGCTTAAAGTGAGAGAATTAACTAAATTTCCTAGAATCATTACAGATTAATTAATACTACAGGACCCCTTCTAAATTTTTTCAAAATTACGGAACTACCAGACAAGCATTTTAGAATAGAATTCCCTCTCTTATTAATTATTTGTAACCATTTTTGTATTTATTTTTTTTCTACATTTTGTTATTCATTTATTTCTTTTATTGGATAATGAACATATTGGAGGAAATGAAATCATTTTGCATTCAGCATCTGAAGAAGGGGAGTTTCACCGAAACGTGTGTCATGCGTATTTTATCTAATAAACGGGTAAATTGTTTTAATTAATCATTGTTTCAATATCTGATGATTTTTGAAAAGAATCAACTATCATATAAATAAAATATATTTGAATAATAACTACTCAAGGAAACAAAATTATATATATATAAATATATATATAATATATATATATATATTATATATATATATATATATTATATATATATATATATATATATATATATATATATATATATATATAATTGCTGTTCAGTTTCAGATCTAACATATACTTCCTCATAAATTTGTTGGCATTATTAAAAATTCCAACAAGTTATTCTGAAGAAATTATTAACATTTTTCATCATACCTTTATATGTTCCAAATTCGTTAATTCAAAATTTTTAATAATCACGGTATGAGGATGGTATGAATAATTACAATTATTTTGTAACTTTTAACATAATCGCAGATACATTTTTATCATGGAAATAATGTACATTTATCTGTATGTCACCTATGCTTCGTTTGATGGAAATAAGATTGAATATAATACTGGTATTGAAAATAAATTTCTTCAAAAGTTCTATTCATTTGCTATTCAAAAAAACCCTTCTGCACGAAATTCTGAAATTTTTTTCAGAAGAAACTTGAGCCGATTTCGTGAGTAAATTACATCTGAAAACTTGTGCTGTAAGATTTGAAAAACTATTTCTGTTTGTTCTAAAATTAGTGTAAAGATGTTTAAAAAATATATAAATTCCTTATCTTGTAAGTAAGATATTAATCCGCGTGCTGCATTTAAAGTTACTTTATCGGTGATCGATCACACTACGACTCAATTAATGCTTTCCAACGAATTCACTCGATGTCACGCGAAATTCTATAGTTGTGATTGGTCGACATTATATGAGACTGGGTTCCTATCGGTGTTGCCATTTACATGTGTTTTGCTTTTCTATTGCAATGAAGTATTCATTCGGAGTATTTGACCGTTGTTTGCTTTTCTGTGGCAGGCATAATGAACGTTGAGAATATACCTTTCTGAGCCTCCGCAGCGTTGCCACAAATCTTGAAATGAATGAAATGCAGTAAATGTGAATACCTTCTATAATAATAAATTATATTATAAAATGTTGGTTGAAAGGAAGATAGTTGCATAAAATAATATGATTTTGATTAATATGAATATGCTGAATGCTGACTATTCAATATAATATATTAGTGATACACGGAATATTATTTGAGGGAGGCTTAGCCTCCTTAGCCTCCTTTGACTAGCCGCCCTGATATATATATATATATATATATATATATATATATATATATATATATATATATATATATATATATATATATATATATATATATATATCTATATATATATATATATTTATCAATAATACTAAATAAATAAGAGAATGGAGGAGCGGAAAAACAGTTGAACTTTGTACGGGAATTGAAGGAAAGGATTGCGGGAAAACGGGGCCGTTTTCGGGAAATTTGCCATTTTTCATGGGTAGATCGGGGTCGATTCTACTAAATAGCGGAGAGTTTTTTTCGAAAAGGGGCCCCGTTCGGCCCCCGCGGTCCCGCGAAAATTACGTCGAAAAGTGCGCGCAGCCCGAACGGCTCGACCCAGAGGGCGAAATCGAGCGAAATTCGCAAATTCGATCCTTCCGAACGCGATCGCTACTTTTTACCGCGCGAGAATCGGCCGGGAAACGCCCGAAAAAAATTTCCGAAAAAAACCTCGCGTTTTTCGGAGCGAAAAAAGTGTCTCGACTTTTTAAAGAACTCCGTCGAAGGCGCCGGGCGGACGTCGGAGAAATAAATTTTTTTCGAGAGACGAAGCGACTTATTACTGAATAGGACCGTTTTCGTTTCGATCCGCCGCTTTTTTCGGCCGTATCGAATTTTCAAAATTGCGACATTTTTTCGAGCGAAAAAAAAAGTCGAAATTACGCCGATTTCGGAGCTTCGGAAAGTCGCCTTTGGAATTATTTTTCGGCTCAAGTTACGCCCCAAAATTCTCGAACCAATAGAATCGCCGGATTTTCCGTTGGCAATAAAATGACACTTTGGTAAATTTACAAAAGAACTAGCCGCGAACACATCACACGCGTACGTAGTGTCGGGGCCGAGCGCCGTAGATAGAGACACAAAAGAAAAGTCCATCTTTGCTCGATCGATAACCCCTACTTTCCAATGATTCCTGATTGACCGAATTCATTGTCAAAATTGAAAGTTCTCGAAAGGCCGGCGCCATGTTTGCATCGAAACGACGCTACAAATTTTCTCCGGAAAATGAGCTTTTAATTTACTTCCAGGTAAGTTTTTCACGTGAAAATATAATTATTAGCCGTCGATCGGTAATATATATTTGTTTTCAGGTAGTTTACGAACCAGTAGCTGTCACAATTGAAGTTCGCATTTCGTAATTTACAATGCTCCCTAAGTTCGAAAGGAAAATGTTCGAAAATGCATTTGGCGACTCTTTCCCAATTATATAAAGATGGAAAATGGTTCGAAATTGCAGACTGTACCGAATACGAGGTAGATAATTTCAAATATTCCTTGGAAAATTACTTATTATCGACAAGGTTAGCTGTCAGATTTGACGTCGCATTACGTATTTTCGATTGCTTCTTACTTGGAATGGAAAAATTCAAAAAACCTATTTAGTGACTCTTTTGCAGGAATATAAAGATGGAAAATGGTTTAAAATTGCAGATTATATGGAATATGAGGTAGATAATTTTGGATTTTTGTTGATAAATTTAGAGTTTGGTTATATTGGACTTTAAAGAATTTAAAAAACCTATTTAGCGACTCTTTCGAAGGAATATAAAGATAAACAAAGATTTGAAAGTGTAGATTATACGGAATTCGAAGTAATAATTTTGAATTTTCATTGGAAAATTAGATTTTGGTTATATTCGACGAAGTTTGCTGTCAGAATTGACGTCGAATTTCGTATTTTCTATTTGTTCTAACATCGAATGAAAAAAATTCCAAAAACCTGTTTAGCCAATTTTTGGCAGGTATATGAAGATGGAAAGTGGTTTAATATATATATATATATATATATAATATATATATATATATATATATATATATATATGTAATAAATGTATATATATATATATAATAAATATATATATATATATATATATATATATATATATATATATATATATATATATATATATATATTTATATTTTCATAAATATTCATAGAAACGTACATATGTACTAAATCTCTTATATTTTTCTATAGGAGTTACATGATGTGTATCTATTAAAACACATTATCAAGAAGATTTGTGATTTCCAAGAGCAGTGAATTCTGAAACGGACATGAATCACAGTCTGCAATATGGAAATTTCCAGAAAAGAGAGATGGCGGATTTCAGACAGAAAGAAGAATTGTAGCATCCTCTGTACCAAAGACCACTACAACATAAGATATAAAATGATCAGAATAATTATGTAGTAGTTTCGTTTCTAACAGAGGGGTATTCATCATTTTCATTTCTTCTTTCATTATTTATTTTTTTGAAAACAATTGTGTACCACTCATATTATTATATATAATCAACAGTTCTCCTGAGATTTTTTGATAAATACATATTCTTCGAAAGAATTTAAAAGTAATATTATGACCCTATGCTTTGTGTATTTTTCATTATTTATGTTATTTTTGAACAAAATATTGAACAATATGCACTTTAACAAATCACATTCGATTTCTAATATTATATAAAAGAATTTATATTTAATTAGAAATTTTTTGAGCTTCTCATATGCTATATATGTATTTCAATTTCCATATTTATTATCTGTATGTTAACATGAATTTCAATAAATTTTTTAAAGTTATTTTGTATATATTATTCAATACAATTTAGATTTCTATATGCAATATATGCTATATTTGAAAATATTGAGCATTCTTATATATCTATTACAACATTTAAATTCATATGTGTCGATATAATGATAAAAAATTAAAATAGTTCCAGTTATATTATCAATATTATACTATAACATTTGGACTATATAGTTGTTATTCATCTGCTTCATTTCCAATGAATGTTTAAAACAATTTTGATGGTATCTCTTTCTCACACTGTAGCACTCAAATTACATTTATAGATATATATATATATATATATATATATATATATATATATATATATATATATATAATATATATATATATATTATATATATATATATAATATATATATATATATATATATATATAATTATAATAATTAATAATATTAATTTGTTCTATTTTGAATTGAATATCCAAAGAGGTAATTATATGATTGTGATATTCTACATCCAGTAAATTAATCATATTTAGAAGGTTTATGACTTTAATGGCAATTTTGGGATTTCGTATGAGAAGCACACAACAAGTACAAACAAAATAAGAAGAATAAACAAGAAATTGATTGGAATGAAATTTCTTGAGGTCAAACATAAAAAATACAAACACTCAAATTGTATGATTATATGATTGCGTCTGCATAAAATAAATAAATGTAAGGGTTTATGTATTTAAATCAATCCCATTAGAAGATTTATATTCCATATACATTAATCTTATCTGAATAAAACATTCATTTAATAATAAGAAACACTTCAATAAAACATTGGATTTCATTGTAAAAAAGAAGAAACCACAATTAGTAGATTCGCAAAATATCCTTATTCATAGATTCTACAAAAAAAATTGAAACCGTGGAATAAATAACTTTCAGACTGTGTTACAGTGCAGAGGTGCCACCTGAAAAATCAATCGACTAAAAAGGCGTTCGGCAAAACACGGTGAAAATAATTAAGAGTTTTAGGGGCTAATGAAAATTACCTTTATCATTCATAGATATAAAACAATTTTTTTTTAAAATCCACAGAAATTCAATTATATTCAGAATATAGAGATGTTACGAAAGAAGAACCATCGATTCAATTGCTAACATAAAATGAAATCAAATTTAGTGTGCATTACAACTATGAGGTGTCAATTGTATAATTCATAGAGGTAAAATGAGCATAATAAACTTTATATCACAAATAAAGTGTAGAGGTGTCAACAAAACCAATTCATAGACTTTAAAGAAATCACCGAATTAAATGATTTAGGTATAATGCATAGTTCAAATGGGCGACACCTCTCAGGAAAACCATAGGCGTAACACGAGTTGGGATATAGGTGGATCTATACTTTCTGGGTTCTATATTTTCACGGATCTATTTCATAGATGCCTAAAAACAAAGAAATAATTTTAAGACAAAGTAACATTCCAAAGGTGCCACTTGAAAAATTCATAGACGAAAAAAGTGACCGAAAAAACACCACACAAATAATTTTTGAAGAGCTTTTACTCTTTATCGATCATAGACCTAAATATTTTTCGAAATTACCCATACAATTTAAATTGTATTCAGATTATAGAGATGTCACAAAAAATAACCATAGATTCAATAGCATTATTGAAAAAAAATTCTATGTGTTACTTTAAATCATAGAGGTGCCTTGAAGAAAACATAGAATAATGTGATTTCAAGCTATCAAATAAACCATAGGCGTAACACGAGTCAGGTTATAGGTGATTCTATATTATAGGAGTTTTATATTTTGATGGATCTATATTTTTCATAGATCTATATTTTCATGGATTTATATTATTGAAGGTTCTATCTTCTTCATGAATCTATATTTTTCATGGATCTATATTTTCAAAGTTCTATTTTTTCATGGATCTATATTTTTCATGGATCTATATTTTCCAAGTTGTATATTTTCATGGATCTATTTAATAGGCGATGGGGCCGCTCACTAGTATATATATATATATATATATATATATATATATATATATATATATATATATATATATATATATAATATATATATGTATAAGTATATATATATATTATATATATATATATATATATATATATATATATATATATATATATATATATATATATATATATATATATATATATATATATATATATATATATATATATATATATATATATATATATATATATATATATATATATATGTATTTATATATATTTGAAAAACTTGGTTCTCGGAATGAACCGCGTGAAAGATTTGAAAAATCTCGACGTTTCGGCTCCTTTTGCGAAGCCATCTTCAGGAGAATTAGAAGGAAAATAATTCAGATACGTGGCCTCAATCTGCCTACTCCACGAATCGAATTAGGAGGAATCGGAAACAAAACGATTGCGTGGTCACAACCTGCCTACTCCACCAACCGTACTGCTTCCTGTCAACTCTGAAGTCTCAACCTGCCTACTCTTCAGAGTCAACTGACGGGCCGATCGTCGTGTGGCCGTATTTATAGGCGAGGGGGGCGGGTACTCCATTGACGTAGTTATTGACGTAGTATTGACGTCAATGGGGTATTCACGCACGGTATATATATATATATATACATATATATATATATATATATATATATATATATATATATATATATATATATATATATATATATATATATATATATATATATATATATATATAGATATATGTATATATATATATATATATATATATATATATATATATATATATATATATTATATATATATATATATATATATATATATATATATATATATATATATAGATATATGTATATATATATATATATATATATATATATATATATATATATATATATATATATATATATATATATATATATATATATATATATATATTAGATATGAAATAAATCTCGTCCAAGCGGATTAAATGGATTTAGTAACTCGCAGCTCAACTCAAAATTGAGTTTTCTATTGCACAAATTGTTGTGCAACTTAATGATAACTTGCATAGGTATCTAACAGGTTTGAATTCTTGTTTCGTCCCCTGCTAACTCGAACAGATATATTCAAATAGTATTCTAGCTGTAGGTGTCAACGCCATCTACCCAAAATCACAGTACCAATAACTCGGAAGAAGGTTTCATATAAATACGTTAAAAGAAACTTTTATATATCTTGCATGGTATATATCGTTTCTATTGATTTGAATGACATATTCATAAACGGATTGGTAGAATCATTTAGAAATGATACAACAAATTCAAGTAAATTTGCAGAATATGTAATTTCAGTGGAAGAACATATTGATTGGTGTTATTTAATGGGGAAATTGTCGCTAGATGCCATGAAATATATATTTATCATGTGGATGCTGGCGCTGGCGCCATGTCGTCTGGGATTTGTTTGCGCTTCACTGATACACTCATAGCGCCCCTCACAAAAGGGACAAAGGGTTTGGCTGAATTGCCGTTGTTGGAATGTTCAGTACTTATCAAGCCTAATAAGGTCGAAAATTATATTTGGTAATCCGATGGTGTTTACTGAGATTCTAATAATTTCAATACAGAAATGAATAAAAGTACCTATTTAATTTATAAATAGTGTACCTTATGATAGTTGAGCAACTTGAAAGTTCATAAAAACAATAAATCAGGAGTGTATTAAATTAATGCTTTTCATTGCGACAATTGGTTCTACATTGGTAGAACTTTCATAATTTTTCGGAGCAGAATCTCATAACACAAACGTAGGTTTGTTAATCAAAAACGGATTTATATGATGCAATCCATTTAATCCAAGAAAATAACACATTCAATTTTTACTTCAAAATATTGAATGCTTAAAGTGAGAGAATTTAACTAAATTTCCTAGAATCATTACAGATTAATTAATACTACAGGACCCCTTCTAAATTTTTCAAAATTACGGAACTACCAGACAAGCATTTTAGAATAGAATTCCCTCTCTTATTAATTATTTGTAACCATTTTTGTATTTATTTTTTCTACATTCTGTTATTCATTTATTTCTTTTATTGGATAATGAACATATTTGAGGAATTAAATCATTTTGCATTCAGCATCTGAAGAAGGGGAGTTTCACCGAAACGTGTGTCATGCGTATTTTATCTAATAAACGGGTAAATTGTTTTAATTAATCATTGTTTCAATATCTTGATGATTTTTGAAAAGAATCAACTATCATATAAATAAAATATATTTGAATAATAACTACTCAAGGAAACAAAATTATATATATATATATATATATATATATATATATATATATATATATATATATATATATATATATATATATATATATATATATTGCTGTTCAGTTTCAGATCTAACATATACTTCCTCATAAATTTGTTGGCATTATTAAAAATTCCAACAAGTTATTCTGAAGAAATTATTAACATTTTTCATCATACCTTTATATGTTCCAAATTCGTTAATTCAAAATTTTTAATAATCACGGTATGAGGATGGTATGAATAATTACAATTATTTTGTAACTTTTAACATAATCGCAGATACATTTTTATCATGGAAATAATGTACATTTATCTGTATGTCACCTATGCTTCGTTTGATGGAAATAAGATTGAATATAATACTGGTATTGAAAATAAATTTCTTCAAAAGTTCTATTCATTTGCTATTCAAAAAAACCCTTGAGCATCACAGCTCTATCACGAAGGTGGTATTTTCCGCACATGTTTGTTCTTTTTTACTCACAAATTCGTAACTCCCTAATATATTTGTGAATTTACAGCAATTGTAGAGATGAGCAATTCCATTAGTACCTGTGAAAATATATGAGATATTCACATTTAAAAGGCTTTGGTTCAGAACAAGAGATTAAACAGACAAAGAATCATTCCTCATCATTCCAAAGACCGACTCAATCTTTGTACCAAATGTTGACCCGGTTACTCAATCTGCAGAAGCTGTTCAAAACCTCAAACACTACGGAAATACAAAAAATCTCTACATAAAAATCGCGGTGACTACAGAAAATACCACCAAAACGCACTTTCCTAACACAAACCTAATCATCTTTCAAATTTGCAACCCTCTCAATCAATATTAAAAAATCTTCCGGATTTTTGAGCGCCATACATCCCCCAAAAGAAACCGAATAGTTGAACTTCGAATGTGTTCATGAAAAAAAAACCTATGTGGACGTTCTGTCCACATAGGTTTGAAAATATTCCGCTCATGCCTCTCCCCGTTACTCCCTTTCCTATATATTGGTGAAGCCAATTTTAGTACTGAATTTACTTAAATCTGGGTAGTTTTATTCCTTTTCAAGAATAATACCAGAGAAATATAGAGAGAGAAAAAATTATACATAAAAAAAGCCTAAAGAAATGTAGAAGGTTCAAACATATTATTTAAAAACTAGTCAGGTAGATTAATTTTCATCATATACCTAATGAAGATCTTAATTTTAGTTATAAATCATAGAATCCGAGTTTTTGTCTGTTCATAGTCTTAATTTAATATTTTGAGGAATTTCCTCTTCCTTTCTATTTACGTTGCTATTTACTGCCAGTACTTAATATTTCTTGATTTGAATATTCGTTTAAATTCAAAAGTCCCCTTTCAAGCCTGTTAAAGTTTCACAAATTAAAAAAACTCTTTTGAGTTTATTGGAGTTTACTTCCTAAGAAACGATTTCCACATTTATCCCGCGGTATCAAAATTTTATGAGAAGTAAAATCGAGCGTTCAGTAAAAGTGAAATGTTACGTTCCTTTGCGCAACGTACTATGCGCAACGTACTATGCGCACCTTTCACTTATATTTGTGCAGAATAAACAAAATTATTAAGTGATTGAAGTTAATGAAATATTAGAACATATAAAAAAAGACTGAATTGAATGACAATAAATAACGAAGAAGAAGAATCTGAAAACACGTGGATTCGGTTTATTTTATCATCATCATTAACCCTCTCGGTCACGAATTAAAACTATTGGAGCGAAAAATCTGAAATTTACTTATGATTTTTTGAAAATTTTTGATGTTAAATTCTGATTTTCAAAATGCTCCGTTTGGGCACTATGACATGTCCCCAATTGAGGACATCATGAGCTGATGGTCACTATGACATGTCCCGAATTGAGGACATCATGGGCTGATGGAAGACAAAAAATTTTCAGAAATATGTTCAGAGGGTAAAATATTAATATGTTTTATTAAAATAGCATTACAGGGTATGGTATTTCATGAATGGTCCATTTTCGAAGTACTAAAATGTATAAAATTTAACTTTTGCAGAAATAAAATAAAAGTGCTGTTATATTTACCTAGATGTTGCGTTTACCGCTAGCTCACAATGTCCTCAAATTAGGACACCACACTTTCAAGAATCGCTGATTACAATATGCACAAAAATCACCAAACACAATTACTCTGGAACAAGTCTACACTTATTGTGAACGTGAAAAAACAGTTTTCAAACACGTGGTCTAACGAATATAACTAACAAAAAAATAAACAGTAGAGCGCTACACTGTTGTCACAGCTACCCTACGGAAACCTATATTTCAAATGAATGAATTTTTTTCCATCAGCTTGTAGATGGCAGCACATATATTCATTTGGAAGTATATGATGTCCACAACTGAAAACAATGTGACAGAGAAGTAAGAGCAAGCGGCATTTCATAGGAAAAAACCCAAAGTAGGTTGTCCTCAATTGAGGACAATGTGAGCGAGAGGGTGAATTGAATTAACGAACAGCTGCCTGTTATTTAGTGTATGTATAACCTATAAGTATAACCTATAAGTATATATGATACAACACATACAACAGCAACCTAACCGTCAATATATGTTTTGATTTTAGAGTGTAACTTATTTATTTATATGTAGTGATACTTATGTTTGTCTACAATAAACAGAATTATTAAGTGAATGAAGTTAATAAAATATGAAAGATATAAAGAATACTGAGTAAACCCCAGTCGTGCCTCGGACCTGACGCACATATTTTTTTTTTCATTTCTTTCTGGTTTATTTTTATTGATTAACTAGCACAAATTCATTCATCATTTCAACTTCCTTTGTCATATACACCTGTTTCAGCAGGCACACTAAAAGAAGTTCATATATTTTACTTCAGTGTCATCCACTGAAGTGGAGTTCGCATGCTGAACCTTTTTTAAAGCAGGAAATATACACATTGGAATGTCATTTCGAGTTCAGAGAACAGTTTCCTTCATACTCGTTACTTTTATATCATTACAAAAATAATAAGAGAGTGGATTCACTGAGCTGTCAGGATTTATTTGTGAAATTCCAGAGAGTATAGGGGATATTTTCTAGAGGAATAGTCGAAAAACTTTTCTGGGTAGAATTAGTTCAGATCAGACAAAACGAAGGATGTTTATTGTGTGAATAATAAAAAAGTTTTTGGTAGAAAACGTGACTGAATGAAATTTTATAATCACCATTGGAAGCTCTTTGAATCGATAAGTCTTGATTGAACAGTAAATTTCAGAACAAATCGAAATGTCATTCTTCATTCAACTTGTCACAAAGTTCTTGGACTTGAAATAGTTTAGCCTGCCTGCCATTAAAACGAGAATAGATTTAAAGGCACAAGATAATCCATTTTAAGTTGGAATATTCAGTTAGTAAGCAATAATGATATCAGACACTCATAATTTAGATGCTGTTTCATCTTGTCAATTTCTTTATGAGAAGTTAATGTTCAGTTTTTCATACTACCTTCATAACGAATTTTATGAAAGATAAGTTACTTATTGAGTAACGCATGTTTATTTTAAAAACATCCATTTTTCAATTCTATTTTGGAGAATCTATGATTCTTTAATACCGTACTAAATGAAAGCTGTAAATAATACAAATATAACACTAATGAATAGATGAAATGAATATATTTATACAATAGTTAGTTGAAACAAACCTATTCTTTCACCTATATATATATACATATATATATATATATATATATATATATTGCATTTTTATTATAAAATTATTGACGATGAAAGGCTTCGAATAATCTTGAATTTAATATATTAAAATTTTAATTACCAATAAATTGGAAAAAAACAAATTTCAATAAACTCAAATAAATATTATTGAAAATAGTTGATAAATATGTTTAGAAAATGTTCATGAATATGTTATATTGAACAAATCAATGTAATTGTTTTAAATTTCAGTATGAAAAAATGGATGTCAGTACATTGTCATAATATGAATATAAACATTCTAATTTGAAAAATTATCAATAGGCCAAGCTACAGAGATTTAGAGTGAGCATTTTGTGCAAAAAGTGTTAGAAGAAAACCAGCTCCGCCATTGTTTGTAAAATAGTTCCACATGATATAGTGATATGTTTTTCACTCGACTTTATTATTTATGTCTTTGTTATTAACAATTTTATGCAAAAAATTGCGTTTTTTTTAGTTTTTTGCTTATAAAATTGAAACTATCAGAGTAATCGTGATGGTGTCAATAGACTTATTGTAGAAAATGAAAAGACGAAAAAAGTGAGGGGTCGGACTACTCGATCAGACCCTCAGTCTAAGGGAAAATTGGAAAAAACCGGCCAAAATGCAGTTTTTTCTAAAGTTCATAACTTGGTTACTTTTTGAGTTGAAACGTAGATCCTCCGGCTAGTATTAGCTATTGATATGAACTTAATTTGTGCGAAGATCAGGAACTGTCCGATGCATAGTTTTTGATCTGTGGCCATTTGATTATGTTACTATGCAATTTTCCAGCAGACCTGAATGCGACAGGTATGGTCCGATTTCAATTTACTAAAAAGATTTTGAAAGTAGAATTCTCATAGTTCAAAACGTTTATCTTGGTTTTCTTTAAAAATGCTGAGAAATATGTTAAAAATAAAGCTGAACATGACAAAAAACGGCCGAGCGCGTGAGAGTAGTTGAAGAGTGGGGGTTTACAATTATTATCTGACAATGTTTAGAAATTACTGTCACATTCAAAATGCCGACGCTTTCGAATGTCATACTTCTCCTTGCCTGCTGCTCTACCCCCACTCTTCAACTACTCTCACGCGCTCGGCCATTTTTCGTCATGTTCAGCTTTATTTTTAACATATTTCTCAGTGTTTTTATGAAAAATCAAGATGAACGTTTTGAACTATGAGAATTCTACTTTCAAAATCTCTTTAGTAAATTGAAATCAGACCATATCTGTCGCATTCAGGTCTGCTGGAAAATTGCATAGTAACATAATCAAATGGCCACAGATCAAAAACTATGCATCGGACAGTTCCTGCTCTTCGCACAAATTATATTTATAAATAATACTAACCGGAAGATCTACGCTACAACTCAAAAAATAACCGAGTTATGAACTTTTGAAAAAACTGCATTTTGGACGATTTTTTCCAATTTTCCCTTAGACTAAGTGTCTGATCGAGACGTCCGACCTCTCATTTTTTTCGTCTTTTCATTTTCTACAATAAGTCTATTGACACTATCACGATTACTCTGATAGTTTCAATTTTATAAGCAAAAAACCAAAAAACACGCGATTTTTTGCATAAAATTGTTAATAACAAAGACATAAATAATAATGTCGAGTGAAAAACATATCACTATATCATGTGGAAATATTTTACACACAATGGCGGAGCTGGTTTTCTTCTAACACTTTTTACATGAAAAAATCTCTGTAGCTTGGCCTACAAGTCAATATATAGAAAGCACACAATATTTGTGTGCTAATAAATTGTGAATAAATAACTAGAATATTAATTTTCAAAATTGTATATATCAATTAAGAATTCACACATCATAGACAAGTACATACGAATGTCAGTAATCGTTTGAAAATCAATAGAATAATATATCATGTATTTCATCAATGTATTTGAATATGAGATTTATATATTAACGTTTAGAACTGTCAAATTTTCAAAATTAAATAATTTCATATTTAACTAATATAAGTGAAAGATTTATATAACTGCTATTGATTATTATTCAAATAGGTCAAATAGGTTTGGGTTCTCTATATTTGGTCAACTTTCCATTTTATTTATCAGGAAAAAGCTGAAAAATATAGGAAAAATCAAATAGAATCAAAATCACATACAATCAATGATAAATCTAATGAAAAATAAACAGAGTAAACTTACGAAACCTCAAGCTGACTAACCATGATCCTCCTCAACAAAATTACTGACAATCCATAAATAAATGTCGAAAAAAAGGGGATGATCTAGGAGGTCTAAAACTGATTAAAAACCCTTACTGTTGACTCTCGATGCCGTGAAATATTCTATTATTTTTGTGGGAGTACGACTAAAAGATGAGAACCTACTCTTTCTGTATACATTGCAGAGTGAACAAATAAAATCTGATCTGAGAACATATTAATATGTTCATTCAAATCTGTTAAAAAGAGATTTAACTAAGACTCTACAAAATGAAAGTAACTAATTGATTAAAACATGGGAACAAAAAATTTTATTTCTCCACAAACATCAAAAAAACTAATTCGACACAACAGCCTTTCACCTAAATTTTATGGTTTCACTAAAATATAACAAACAATGGCTAAACACTCCATGTGGGGTTGCGTCGCATAAATGCTTTCTAGATCCGCTTTCTGGGGTGGATTAATCCCCATCATTCCTATAATTTCTCGCTTATTTTCCTCCATAGAGCCCTGTCCTTAGCTTCTTCCTTCCATCCAGCGACACCTATCGTTCTTAAATCCTCCTCCACTTTCTTCAGCCACTTAGATCTGTGTTTTTCTCGCCTCCTCCTACCTCCTGGTTCCCACTGCAGCACTGAGTAGACCATTGCATCCTCTCCTCTTCTCCATACATGACCGAGCCATTCTATCCTTCGCTTCTTTATTCGTTTCACTATATCTTCACCGTTCATTTCCCTCAGTATTTCATAGTTCCATTGCCTGTATTCATTGTCATCAACTTTTATTAGTCCTAGGATTGTTCTCATTATTCTTCGTTCCACTATTCTCAATTCCTCCTCTTCCCTCTTTGTCATTGTCATCGTTTCTGCTCCATACATCATAACCGGTCTTATCATTGTGTTATAAATTTTGAGGTTAGTGGCCCTTGTTAATAATTTACTCTTCAATAGTTTCTTATTGGCATGGAACGTCCTATTAACTGCCATTATTTTTTCTTCTATTTCTGATTTTCGTTCTCCGTTACTGCTGATCGTAACCCCCAGATATTTGAACTGTTCGACTTCCTCAAATTCGTATTCACCCATTTTTATAATTTTGTTTTCACACTTCTTCCCAAATCTCATTATCTTTGTTTTGCTGCTGTTTATTTTTAATCCCGTTTTCTCACATTCTGTTGTTATTTCTAATAGCATTTGTTTCATTATATCTCGTCGCTTCGTTACTATGACTATATCGTCTGCATACGCGACCATTTGGCCTCCGCTCGTTCTTAAATTCCCCTTATTTACGTTTCTCATAACATACTCTAGGGCTAAATTGAACAATGTTGTTGAGAGGCCATCGCCTTGTCTTACCCCTCTATTAACTATAAAGTCCTTTATTTCTCCTTTACTTGTAAGTATACTCGCTTTTGACTGGATTATAGTTATTGAAATTAATCCCCTTAACTTAGCTTCTATCCCCTGCTTTTTCAGTCCTTCCATCAATTTACTCCTGTTGACTGAACCTAATGCTTGTTGAAAGTCTTTAAATAGCATTTCTATTTCAATTTTATATTTGATATTTACCTATTATGCCTTCAGATCTTCTAGCTAAACGCTTCTGTATTATTAATGACAATATTTTATATGCCACATTTGAAAGAGTTATACCTCTATAGTTCTTGCACTCCTGTTGGTCCCCTTTTTTATGAATTGTTACAATTTGTCCAACTTCCCATTCCTCAACCATTTTCTTTTCTCTCCATATTTTCCTAATTAACTGATGAAGTCTTTCGTGAAGCTCTTCTCCACCGTACTTTATCAATTTAATATTTATCTCGTCTTTTTCTGGTGCTTTCCCGTTCTTACTTCATTTGATGATTTTTATTACTTCACTTTTTGTTGGTTCTTCTGTTGCGTTCTCCTCCCTTTCTTCTTCCTTTTTTTCCTCTATTGCTTTATCTGTAGCTGTTTCTGTTAACAGTTCTTCGAAATATTTTTTTCAGATAATATTATATTGCGTTTCTTCTTGTATCGCCTCATTGTTTGTGTTTCTTATTCCTCTTACTTTGCCTTTATATGTTTGATTTTGTTCATTTATTTTTTTATAGAAGACCTTTGTGTTTCTTCTATTTCTTTCATTTTCTATGTTTCTTATTTTGTTGTCCGTCGATTTTTTTTAGCTTTTTTATAGCTTTGTCTTCTGAGTTATTCGTGCTGATCCATTTCCTCCTAGCATCTCCCTTTGCTTTGACCATTTCTCGACATTTTTCATTATACCATTCTTTTTTTGTTCCGTTATTTTCTTTCCCTAACTGACTTGCCGTTGAGCTCATTTTTTAATGTTAGACCATTCCAACTCAACATTATCCGTTTCTTCACATTCCAATAACGTTTTCTCCACTTGCTTCTCATATTCGTTTTTTATTTTTTCATGTTTGAGATTTTCAATGTCCCATTTTGTTCTGGTTGTTTTTATAGATTCAATATTTTTTAAATTTTTTGCTTGATTGTGGCCTTTACCATGTAGTGATCCGAGTCGGCATTTGCACCTCTGTATGTTCATACATCTTTCACCGACGTCTGCTTTCTTCTATTAATAAGCACGTGATCTATTTGTGTGCCGTAATAGTGTCCTCTTTCGGCAGTCTTTCTATTTATTCTTCGATTTTTGCATATATATTATCCTTCCCGCCCTTGTCTACACTTTCGGTTGGTGCGTATACATTTATTATCGATGTATTCATCGGTTTTGCTTATATCCTCAGACATGCCACTCGTTCACTCATTGGTTTGAACTCCAATATATCATTTCGTAAATTACCCCTTATTATAAAACCTACCCCATATCGTCCTTGATTTTTATCCCCTGAATAATAAAAACTGAAGTCATCTTTTTCTACTATCGCTTGACATTTCCATCTCCTGCAATGCAGCAATATCTATTTTGTACTTTCTTAGTTCGTCCCCAATCTCCATTATTTTGCCAGGCAGCAACATGGTTCTCACATTCCAAGTACATACTTTTATTTCATTCCTTTTTTTCCCTTTTGTTTTTCTGAGTCTACTGTTATCTTTATCCTTTCCATTATACTTATTGTTTTCGTTTTTATTTTCACAATTTTTTTTATTGTTCACTTTCATTATATTTGTGTTTTCATAGTTCCCCTTACTACCACTACCATCAGCACCATCCCTTTTGTCCCTAACAACCCTACTCTCATTACTAACATTATAAATGCATTTCCTGCCCCTTCCCCTTACAACCTTACTATCACTAATATTACTATCTAATGTACAATTCTTATTATTGTTAATAATAAACCTATTTTTCTTTATATGTCTATGCCTATTTCCCTGTTAATTTCCAATCTTGTACTCTTTTCCACTTTCTTCTATTTCCTCCTTTAGTAGTTTTTTTGCCTCGTTCTAGCTAATTTCTTTGCTTGTTCCCATTCGCTTCCTGTTTCTGGTGATCTGTCACCTACTGTTCTTTTGCCTTTATTTTCTGCCTCTTCCTCGCCTTCGTCCCATTCTTCAAAGCTGTGGCTGTCATAAACCTCTCCATCTACAATTAATTTGTCGTATTGGAGAAAAGCCTTTCTTCCATCTGCCCTTGCTATCTTCAATTAACTTCCATCTTTTCTTCATAATAAAAATGTGATGAGTATTGGTCTTTTTTTATTGGCCTTAAACATTCCTATCTTTCGCATCTCACTAGTCTCGCTCCCTAAATTCAGTTTGATATTTGCTTTCTTTAGCATCATTTCAACTCTTGTTTTGACTTCCTAAAATACATAAAGAAAACATACCATTAAGACCTATTGTCTCTTATATTCAATCACCTCTATATATTCTTTCTAAATTTCTTTCTTCAATATTAAAAAATAAAGTAAATCAAAATCCTCATTATATCAAAAATTCTCTCGATCTAGTATACATCTTAAAACTTTAAAATTAGCTAACAATTACAAATTTTTTTCATCAGATGTTGCTTCTCTCTATACCAATATCCCAAATTCTTTGGTTCGAGTAATAATTAGTGATAAATGGAATATTATCAAAAATTAAACAAATATTCCTAAAACTGATTTTATATAAGCAATTCAATTTGCACTTGGTATTAACTATTTTCAATATGAAAATAACTTCTACCAACAAATTGATGGTGTAGCAATGGGAAGTCCTATATCCAGTGTTATAGCTCAATTAGTTTCAGAATATTGTCACGTTTACTACGTGGTCTGTGCTCTATATTGGGGGTTCCTAAATCTAAATGGGGGTAAATAATATATAAATCAACTGCCTCCACCATCTTGTCACGTTGAGAACGTAAATAATATATATCAATATAATATATTCAATAAAATATACGAGGTTCGTTAATACCATATTTTAATTAATTAATTATTTAAGTGTGTTCAATAATATAAAAAGGAGATTTAACAATTATAGTTACAGTTGTATGCTACATACCATCAATACATTTTTATATTCCATACCTTACAACTGAGCCGGGGCAAATATCAACTTGTCTACATCGTGTGGCTGTGAGTTTTCAACACGATGGAAATTTGGAAAAAACTAAAGCTTGAAGAGCTGAGCTGAAAGCCGAAAACTGAAAACTGAAAACTGAAAACTGATTTGATATTGAATTTGTCGCGATATTTATCTGTTTGGCGTACGTGACTATCTGATCAAAGAAAATGCTGACTTGCTTCCAGAGCGGAAGTGAGCCAGACGCCAAAGCTGAATTTACTTCGCGAATTATTCCATTCGATTTAATAGAATAATTTAAATTAAAATAATTTGCTTATTAGATATATATTTGACATTTGCCCCCGCTTCGGACACTTTGGCCCCCAAAGTGAACATAAAACAGAAATCTGAAATTGAGACAAAAAAAATACATTCAAAACATCAAGAAATTCAACAAAATTACATGGGATACATAATAAATCACAAAAAACATTGATCTGAGACAGAATATGAAAATATTGATCTGAGACTTGAATATAAAATAAAATACAAAAAAATATAGGGCTGAGCCTGGAATACAAAATAAAATACAAAAAAAAAATTATTGTGAAACAATATAAGTGAAAAAAATAAAAAATACGAAACAATGAGATACAAATACAAGTCGGCACAACTGACCCTGGTAACAGTACGGCACTGGCCACGTAAAGTTTTCACTAATAACTTATGTAATAGTAAAGCACTATCGCGTAAAGTTTTTCGCTCTTCGTCACCTGATACTGGAATTTGTTAATCGGTCTGGTTGACGATACTGGCCACTCTGATTGTTGTTGAAATACTTCTTGCCGGTGAGACATCTCAGGTTCCCCTTAACGTAAATTCTTGACTCTTCCGTGAATAAGGAATGTGGATGAAGCATAAGTGCAATGAGATTTTTCATCCTCTAGTATTTCGGTAGTCCCTCAGATATAATAATATAAGTATTGATTTTAAATAGTTTCTTCGGGTGATAGAAGATGCTGTTCCACCGTCAATTGATTGTGTTGGGGGGGTTGGATGTCTCCACTTAGTGCCTACATGATCCATTTTTTCTCATGTTGGGGTAGGTCGACCAGTTCATTGACCATTGACTTAGGGACCAGGTGACTTCGATGTGCTTAGTGATATACAAGTGCCTTGGTTGTGACTCTCGGTATCTCTCATGTTTTTTACGTTCCATTAGTTACATGCAAATGAATAAAAATTAGTTAATTCTAGTCAGTCCCAGAATAATATTAACTTTAAATAGGTATTAATTGTTTTTATTTATTTATTTTTTATTTATATATTTTTTATTTTATTTATAATTATAATAAACTATTCCTAGGTATCTATTTATTAAAATTAATTTCATTAGGTGTTGATACGCTCAACCTTGTTTCGGCAACATTCACTCAATTAAATTTATCAATAAAAACTGAAATATTCTCGGTTCGCTCATACATTCTCATTACTTCATATCATTTCATATAACTTCATCATACTTCATTTCACTTCACTTCATACTATTTCATATAACTTCAGCATACCATACTTCAATATACCTTAATACAATTCACCTCATATTATTTCATCATAATTCACTTCATATTATTCCATCTTACTTCATTTCATATTATTTTATCTTACTTCATTTCACATAATTCTCCCAGGGTTCAACTAGGAGGAAATGCCCCTACAAATCTTATTGTGATGATCATTCACATTAGAAGCAGTTCTTCCTTCGTATTTATAAACATATTTTATAAATAATTCAAATAACTATCGCGATTTAATATACTCACTTCACTTCATACTATTTCATATGACTTCATCATAACATACTTCAATATACTTTACTTCAATTCACCTCATATTATTTAATCATACTTCATTTCACATAATTCTCCCGGGGTTCAACTAGGAGGAAATGCCCCTACAAATCTTATTGTGATGATCAGTCACATTAGAAGCAATTCTTCCTTTGTATTTATAAACATATTTTATAAATAATTCGAATAACAATCGCGATTTAATATACCATTATTTTTAAGGTACCTTTTCGACAAATTTTTCTTTGTCTTGCTCACTATGACGCAGAACCAGTTTCATTTAAGTTTATATGGTTTACACCAACAATATATATTAGTACCGAAACAAAGTTAGTATGGAAAATTAAGGGTTAAATTAATTAAAGAATACATTTCAAAGTGCTAGCAAAGAATGAAGAGTTTTCTGTTTATTCTTCATATTGGCGTTGATATCCATTCGACGCTTGGCAGTGAACGCCAGAAACTTCAACGTTAACTTCAAAGATAGCTGTAGTGTATTGTAATAGTAGGAACATCATTAGATACCTAGAGATAACAAAAAAAGTAATTGATATTTACTTGTGGATTCATAATTCCTTCCAGAAGTCCTCTAAAATTTAATTAAATCATATTACTTTCAAAAAATATAAAAATATTAATTTTGGACCAATAAACCCATTTATTGAAAAACAATATTAAAATATTACCTTTTGAATTTCAATATAATTTTGAATACCAAGTACGAGAGAATAGGTAGGTTTGCTAGTCCTATCCCCGATCATCAACCCTGGTTACTGTCAGTGTTTGGGTTAAATTCCGTCAGTCAAAAACAGCTGGCAAGTTCCGTTTCATTTTCTTCAGGACCAAAACAGCATGCAGTCTTCCCTTACATTTCTTTATTATTTCATATAGGTTGGCTAGGTCTATATGTAGAAACGTAATGAGTTCGAAAATAATGAAAAAAAGTTGCGTAAATTTCGGGAAAATACGCTTGTTAGCTCGAATTATATTCGGCTGAATTTTGTTAATGAATTCATAGGAAAATATTCTATCTTGATATAATATAAAAGGAAATTGGTTATAATTCAATGAATGTAGTAAATTAAAAATTTTTCGGAAAAGTAGAATGAGACACATTTTAAAACAATATTACTATCTTGTAGATACTCGAAACTGAAAATAAAATAAAATTTATCCTGAAAAAAAATTTCGAAGGAAAAATACGCAGAAAAGAAAAAACGAAATTCAAATATAATAATATGTGTGATATTATAAGGGGTGGCTCCACGGTTCGTTGTAAGGTATTATTTTACTTAAAGTATGAGGTATGTAGCAATATGATTTTATTCAAATTAGATTACACGCTATAATAGCTGACAAAAAAAATAGAACATACTATTTATGAATGAAAAGTTTATGTTGGCTTCCTCTTATATGTGCAATTTAAACTAAATGAATGTCCAAGAGAAAAATCGAAAAAATCGAACACACAGCTCAGAAAAAAATGTAGTGAAAACCGTCATGGAAATTGTCATTTCTCTATGCAATATTTCGAAAACCTGACTAAATCTTATGTGACCACAGCCAAATTAACGGCAAGACACACGACTGCCCAGAAAACAATCTCAGATAAAGTTTATCGTCGAACATAGAGCTTAGAAAAAAATGAAATCTTCATAGGTTTATGTTTTGCACTTTGAAAAAAAATTTAAATTATGGAATTTTATTATTAAAATACTACTGAAGTTATAGCTAATTCGTTCTGAAAAAATTAAAAATATTCAATTCAATTTAGTATGACCATATAAAAACCATCTGTAAAAAATAATCTGAAAAAGGGAAAAATTTTTTTACATTATGTAGGTTAAGATTAATTATGAAGAATTAATCTCCCAGGATAACAGCTTAGGCGCCTCCACCATCTGGTCACGTTTAATATCGAGACGTCGCCCTATATTGGGGTTCCTTAAATAATATATATAGGGAGTTCAATAAAATATACAGGTTCGTTAATACCATATTTTAATTAATTAATTATTTAAGTGTGTTCAATAATATAAAAAGGAGATTTAACAATTATAGTTACAGTTGTATGCTACATACCATCAATACATTTTTATATTCCATACCTTACAACTGAGCCGGGGCAAATATCAACTTGTCTACATCGTGTGGCTGTGAGTTTTCAACACGATGGAAATTTGGAAAAAACTAAAGCTTGAAGAGCTGAGCTGAAAGCCGAAAACTGAAAACTGAAAACTGATTTGATTTTGAATTTGTCGCGATATTTATCTGTTTGGCGTACGTGACTATTTGATCAAAGAAAATGCTGACTTGCTTCCAGAGCGGAAGTGAGCCAGACGCCAAAGCTGAATTTACTTCGCGAATTATTCCATTCGATTTAATAGAATAATTTAAATTAAAATAATTTGCTTATTAGATATATATTTGACAATATTTAGAAGAAAGTGTATTAAATCATTCGAATGCACAGATTATAACTTTCAAAAGGTATGTTGATGATTGCCTTATAATAACATCAGAAGATTTTGTTGATGATATTCTTAAAAATTTCAACGATGTTTATAGAAAATTGCAATTCACTATAGAAAAAGAAACAAACCATACATTAAATTTTCTTGATATTACTCTCATACACAAAACCAATGAAATTATCACAAAATGGCATAGAAAAGAAATTTTTTCACAAAGAACATTGAACTACAACAATACACATCATTTGTCATAAAAGAAGAGTTTAATTATCGGATATATGGACAAAGCACTCAAACTTACTTCACCTACACACAGACATGAAACATTACAAGATGTCCATGTATTACTAATAAAAAACGATTACCCAATAAAACTTATACAGAAAATCACTGAAAATAGAATTCATAAACTTTACAACGCATTAGAAACGTCAGACAAAGAAAATATTAACAGAAAATATATTCCTCCTCCATATATTCCTCATTTAAGTAATAAAATATCACATATTTTGGATCTACATGATATTTAAGTAGCCCACACTGCACAAAATCAAATAAAACAAATATATTCTAAATTAAAAAGTGAAACACCTCTTCTGCAAAAATCTCATGTTTATAGTATACCCTGTAATAATTGTAATAGATCATATATAGGACAAGCTTTTCAAAATTTAGAAGAAAGATTGAAAGCACACAAATATACTAAAACACAAACCACAGCACTAATCAAACATAAAAATAATGAGAAACAACGTTTCAACTTTAATAGCACAAAAATTTTAGAAATAGAGAAAGATCAAAAACGCAGAGAAATTTTAGAAATGTTACATATTCAAAAAAATTTAAATAAAGTCGTGAATGATAGAACAGATATGAAACATTTAAGTTCAATATACGCAGATTTAATTCTTCAATTTTTCTAAGAAACAACGTAAATCAAAACAAAATAATTCAAAAAACATATCTACTCTAACCATAAAAACTCATCTTCTTCGACAAAGTTTAAACATCTAGAATTTTCAATTTTTCTAAAAAAAACGTATAGTTTAGAACATGTAATCTCCAAAATTACAAGTAATATCTTTTTAAAGACAAATCCAACAATCAAATATTTTAAACCTATTTTGTAAATTATGTGGGTGAAGGTTTCTGTGGTTCCCTTTCCATCCTACTATCAACAGACTGTTGATATTGGACTAAATAGCACGTTATTAATAACTGAAGACGGCCACAGCCGTAATAGAAAAATTTTGAAAAAAAGATAAATAGTACCCTATTCTTTGACTTTTCAAAATCAAAATAATTCTAACCTATATCGAACATTACGTGGGTAAAGGTTTCTGTGGTTTCCCTTACCATCTAATAATAACAGATTTCAATGTTTATATTGGACAGAATAGCACGTGATAAATAACAGAGAACGGCCACAGCCGAAAAATTTTTGATGAAACATAGTGGTTCTTTTCAACTATTAAAATTTTTTCAAATCAATAAATGTCAAAGAAATTTCAATATTTCAAAAGTTTCGAAAAAGCCACGAATGTCGTGGCGAAACGTCAACATTTTAATAAAATCGAGTTTTTTCAAGTTCACCAAGCCTCTTATTGCTAATAATTATCAGAATTTATATGAATATATTTGATATATTTATATATATTTATATATATATATATATATATATATTTATATATATATCTATATATATATATAATATATATATATACATATATATATATATATATATATATATATATATATATATATATATATATACATATATATATATATATATATATATATATATATATATATATATATATATATATATATATATATAAATATATATTATATATATATATATATATATATATATATATATATAAATATATTATATATAAAATAAATATTTATATATAAATATATATATATATAATATATATATATATATATATATATATATATATATATATATATATATATATACATATATATTATATATATATATATATATATATATATATAAAATATATATTTAATATAAATATGTGATAAAAATATATATATATATATATATATATATATATATATATATATATATATATATATATATATATATATATATATATATATATATTTATATATATATATATATATATATATATATATATATTAATATATTTATATATATTATTATATATATATATATAAATAATAATATAAATATATATATATATATATATATATAAATATATATGAAGAAGGGTCAAAGAAAATCCGTACAAATGAAAGGGTATAAAATTGTTATAAAATTCCTTGCCTTGAGTTTCCGGTGAATCTCATTCGAAATATTGTTACAAGAGACGTAGCTTTTTGTCTCCTTTGTTATTTTCAAAGGACGATAGATTTTTTTCCATTTTTCTCCTGCTTATATCTCATTATCCAGAGAAGACTAGAAACTTTCGTAGCTTTGTCCCTGTTTTGTGCTGTACTAAGTATGCCGGCCTTCCCACACTTGCTACCCATTCGATCCAGGCGATCAATGTGGGTTGCGGTCTGATTTGTCCTCAAACGCTCAACGTCTATTGCATAAAACATAACTTTAAAAGTGCGTCTTTATTGGGAAACTTGACACGTTTGAGTAATTTTTCACTTTCAAGGGAAAATCACTGATATATCGAAAATCCTATGATTAATTTTAATACTTAAATTTCGAAGTTTGTTATTAATAGTATTTCCATGCTTTAACAACCTACGATTGAAAAATATATCGTTTGAATAATTTAAATAAGATTCCCTCAATGGTTATTTTCATATATATATATATATATATGAAAAAAAAAAATTTATATATAGATATATATATATATATATATATATATATATATATATATATATATATATATATATATATATATAATATATATATATATATATATATATATATATATATAATATATATATATATATATATATATATGAAAAAAAAAAATTTATATATATATATATATATATATATAGAAAAAGGGTAGTCTTTATTTGATAAAAAAGAGAACAAAATATTTGGGTATAGCAGCAAGCAAAAACGTGTAGGTACCCTTTTAACACTATTTTTCCGACATGTCGACAATGAATACTGTCATCTTCAGGGAAGCTACAAAAATAAGCAAAAAAAATATCACAGAATGGTATAAAATGACCAACAGTAACAATATTTAGGTACTATTTCTTTGAGGATGATTGCAATAGATGTAATGATCGAGGTACAACATTATCGATTTAGATATAAAATTATTGATTGGGAGTAAAAAAGTGATGATCATCAATTAACATTCTTCTTCAAAAAGTCAACAAATATAAACCACACTACAGTTACATCTAGGGAAACATGATTGAAGAAACAAAATATTAAAAAACATATATATAAATATATATATATATATATATATATATATATATATATATATATATATATATATATATATATATATATATATATATATATATATATATATATATATATATATATATATATATATATATATAT
>JARQZK010002910.1:892500-900413 GCA_030704885.1 Cynegetis impunctata
TTAGATGACATTCATTCTAATTCATAGGCACCGACTCCATGGGGCTTGAGGGGGTCCGAGACTCCTCTAAATTCTGTTTGGGGTACAGGGCTCCCCCAATAATTTAAGATAATTATTAGTTATATTATGCTTTGTAAAATCACAAAATTGTGATGGTATTCTTCATTTTCCTTTTCTCCAGAGGATGAAAGAAAGGCAGGTTACAAATGTGCAGGCTCCCTTGAGTCAATGTTACAATTCAAGACTTATTTCTTTTTACGTCTTCATTGCCATGCAATGAACCCAGTAGAGGATGCCAATGAAAAGGCAAGGCGTGATAGTTTTACTCACTTTTGGAAATTGTTAAAAAAAAACCTTCATATGTTTATGATTCTTCACTTCCTCGGAATCGACGTATATCGAAGAAGTATGAAAACAAAGAAGCCAGTTCACCGCACACTTTCAAAACCCCAAAGGAATACTACAAAGCTCATTACATTGAAGTTTGTAAATCTGTGTAATCTGTCATTACTGTGCTGTTTGTATCAACTGGGCTCACACAGGACATAGGTCATTGTAGTTGAACAAGAGTGCTTGCTTTTAGTGAACAGAAGTCAAACAAATTTTGAGAAATCAACTGAGTTTTGCAAAAATGACCTAGCCATTGAAAGAAAGTGCATACACACAAGAGTCTGCACCCAAGACCATTAACTTTGAAATATTGTTTTTATTTTATGAACCCTGAGATTTATCCAGAGTAAGATTATATCTGCTATTTCACTTACTAATCGAAGGGCGATTACAGTGCGACATCAATATTCATTAAGAATAAAGTATAAACTTTAAAATAAAAACACTTGGCTTATGTTTCACAATATAAAAAATCTTTAGATACTGTACTTAGCAGTAATAAAAAGTCGACATGTTTCGAGCTATGAACTCATTATCAAGACTGACTACAGGAGAGTATTGCATCGTAATTTATAAAACAGACAAAAGCAAAGGTGATACCTGAAAATCAATTTGTTCGTTTACAAGGGGTAATTGACTATTATGGGCGGAACTTATTTCGACAATTTCGAGAAGGTCAAGACGTTTACCCTTGTTACCTGAATGTAACAATTTGGTTTTGTTGAAATCCAGGAAGTGATTGAATTTTATACAAACCAAATTGTTACATTCAGGTAACAAGGGTAAACGTCTTGACCTTCTCGAAATTGTCGAAATAAGTTCCGCCCATAATAGTCAATTACCCCTTGTAAACGAACAAATTGATTTTCAGGTATCACCTTTGCTTTTGTCTGTTTTATAAATTACGATGCAATACTCTCCTGTAGTCAGTCTTGATAATGAGTTCATAGCTCGAAACATGTCGACTTTTTATTACTGCTAAGTACAGTATCTAAAGATTTTTTATATTGTGAAACATAAGCCAAGTGTTTTTATTTTAAAGTTTATACTTTATTCTTTATGATGTTTCACCAAGTGATGTGCGAGAATTCAATCTCAGTTATTCAATATTCATTCTTTTAGTGATAGTTTGGGATTTATTTAAATATAATTTCAGTATTTTCAGAGCTATATATTCACTGCTCTGTAAAAGTCTCTAAGCATAACTATTACTGTAAATTAAATTGGTTTTTTACGAAAATACCGTGCGTGTTTATGTTTTGTTTCGTTTTTCTGAGCAAAAAATATGTCAGGCTTGTCGAGTTTCCCGGAGTGTCGAGTTATCGAGAGTCAAGGTTTCGGTGTTCTAATGTTGATCATATGACTATGAAATGCTTAAAAAAACTTTAAAACTCACTATTTTTCATCTTGAATTAAGAAAACCAGGGGCAAGACTCCCGGTATGGGCCCCAATATTTTTTAAAAGTCGGCGCCTCTGTTCTAATTATATTATTTATATTCATAAATATCCGATCAGGAAATTCTGGAAATATACCTTTACATCACAGACTACGAGTCTGTGATGTAAAGGTAAATACCATTTCCATCAGTTATTTACAACACAAGTGAAACTAAAATCTGTCGAACGATTCAAGAAACTTCTTTCATTATATTGGCTATATTATTTGAACGGAGTTTCTTTACTCGGCTTGCGGTTTCAGTAGGCTGCTTGAAATTGTCATGTAACGAAAAAGGTTTTTCATACGAATGTCTCTCTCTCTCTTTCATGTTTGTGTATTGCACGCATACTCACACGGCATCTAGATTAGAATAGATGACCTTATCTACTAATGCTAGTTGCACATAACACGATTTCGCTCATGCGGGAAAATACCGCACGGGCAATTTTTCTTAGTCCGCTGATAAAGAGTACGGCCGGTTTCACATTGTACGATTAAAAAACAGGCATGGTTTTTAGCCATGTTGCAGCCGTCCATTGCCACTGGAACCTTACGGTGTTTCTCATTAATTGGATGAACCCACTGAACACGATTGCGTCTTTTTTCTTCCGATGACGATAAATTCATCCATAATTACATCTACGACTGGTTTCCTTTCAACAGAACAAATCAAAATGTTAATTTTGACCGATTTGAAACCGTCCAATGTGAAAACTCAAACATCACGATTAAAACTCGTGCGGTTTTTTCCCGCACGTGCGAAATCGTGTAATGTGCAACTCGCATAAAGGTCCAGACACACACGTTCGCAACATGTCCGCACCGTGCCCGCACCGACACACGGCCTTGTGTCGCCCAAACAAAAAACACGGATGCGGTGCGGGCACGGTGCGGAATTGTGAAGACAGTCACATAAGAAAGCACGGTACAATTCATCACCGAGACTGCGGCACGGTGGGGACTCGGCCGTACTACGAGCGCAAGAACTATAAAACAATGTGGTACTCTTTCTTCGTCGTAGTGTACTTGTAATATAGATATAAATATAAAACTAACCTCTACTTGTTGATATATCTTCTTATGAAAAAAAACTACTGGGATGAAAATGGGGGAACTGAGGAGGGATCTATTGGAACTTCGAACGTCATTCATTCGAAAGCACTCTGATTGAGAGCGATTTAGGTTTGTAATTTTGTTTGTCGGTGTCACAGAAATATAATATGGTCGGTGTCCTACCATGAACTATATCTACAATTGAGTTCACTGGTATGCTGTAATAAAACATTTATTTCGAAAAACGTGCCATATCAGAATCCTAGACCGGATGACCGCAGTGTTCTCTAGTCTATAATCAATTTCTTCTAGACTTATCTTTTGTAGGGTTCCAAAGGGCGTAATAAAGTTAATGATTCACCGGATTGGATACAATAGTAAGAACAACAGATGTACAACATAGAACATGTCTTTAGTTGAATGGCCGAACTTGAGAATTAAAGATTGAACAGTAAAAAAATTTTTAATACTATCGATTTTTCTAGGGTGAACAGAAAAATTGCCCACTCACTAGCTACGCTCAAGTCTACATTTCTACTATATGTCGAGAATCCATCAGACAACGCACCGTGTCCGTCAAAAATAAAACATGACTTATCTCGCACACACAGCATCAGATGGTTCTCGGTACGCTATGAAGGATAATATTTACAAAGGACGTGATTTATATCGTTGACTACGAAGATTTTGGACTTCCTACAGAAAACATAAAAAACTTTTTATTTTCTTTCCCGGTTCTCAGAACAATACTAACATGAATTTTTTTTTAAATGGGTACAGTGATTTCTACGACGTTTTGCAAGAATATGAAATAAAAGTTCAATATATTAATAGAAACAGTTTATAATTTTGTTTTGTTTTAAATCATACGTGAGTTATTTTGTCTTATTGTTGAAACATTGCAAAGGAGTTCCATGCGAATTTATCTCCCTCTCTCTCTTTCTCTTGTATGTATATTCCACGCGTACTAACACGGCATCTAGATTCGAATAGATGACCTTATTTACTAATTCGTTTTGTAACAGACGATTGACATACCATATGAGCTTCCTCAGAATTCAGCAACAGATAGTTCTCGGCAGGCTATGAAGGAAAATATTTACAAAAGACGTGCTTTATATCTTTGACCACAGTGAAGATTTCGGAGTTCCTACAGAAAACATAAAATACTCACAAAAATACATAAAACTTGTCATTTTCCTTCCTGGTTCTCAGAATAATACTTACAAGAGAATGTTTTAAATAAGTATATTGATTTCAACGGCGTTTTGCGGGTATAACATAAAATTTTAATATATTAATAGGAAAAATTTATGTATTTGTTCTTGTTTTAAATCAAACGTGAGTTATGTTGTCTTATTATTGCAAATTTGCAATGTTGATTCGTGATAGGAAACCGCCGCAAGTATAAGGAAGAATAAGTTAATAAAATTGTGTGATTTGTTCCAAGTATTCACTGTTGATACACTATTTGAATACATTACAGAGAGATAATAGCGATAGGTATCATAAACTCAACGTCGTAAAGAGTATCGAAAAGCGGAAGGACCATCTTGACGGGGTTTCCCCGAATGTTTTTATATTTAATAATATAATATGACCTTTAATGACCTTAGTTCTAATACAACTCAGCAGACAGTGAAATACAGATATTTCTAGGATCATAGTTGATTTAGAAACTAGTATGGACTAAAGTAGGATATTCCTGTACTATTGAACTTTCAATTGCGTTTCACTTTACTGTGATTGTTTGTTTTTATCATAGCAGCATTGTATAATATTGCATGTTTTGTAATTTATTGAAAGTTATTGGCATTCACCACATAGATGTGAAAATTGCGTGTTCATGAATTCCCTCAAATTCTCTCATGATGGTATCTAAATAGCTCTAAATTAAGTATGTAGTTTATTTCATATTAGTCTAAGAGCCAGCTTAAATCTGACAACACATATTTTACGGTAGCTGAAAATTTGTCCAGCGAGACTGCTATACATACTAAACAAGAAATGGGTACTAGCTAAGCCCGGTCGCGGTAGGTTTAGGGTCCCTCAGGTGGGACAGGCCTGAAAACTAGGTAAATTTTTAAAGTATTTTACGGCGACTGCCATTTTAATATGTCATCATATACCTCCACTTAAACTGAAAAATAACAATGGCTTCCGATTTTAGCGGTTGTAATCTCACGGCAGACACTTTTGAAAATTCGAAAAAAAAAATTTAAAGTATTTTACGGCTACTGCCATTTTAACATGTCATCATATCCCTCCACTCGAACTGAAAAATAACAATGGCTGCCGATTTTAGCGGTTGTAAACTCACGGCACACACCTTTGAAAATTCGAAAAAAAATTTTAAGTATTTTTCGACTTCTGAAATTCATATATGTTATTTATCAAACCATTTTGAGCTTATATTGAAAATGGCTGCCATTTTCTCCGCTTGTAAATAGCCGGCTGACAGCGAAACCTTACCTGCAGCCCGTGCATATTTCTAACTTTTACATTCGTAAAATCTATATAACATTGAAATTACTCGAGTAGATATAAAAGATCTTTTAATGACATAAATATACAAACACATTTTTTACTATAAATGCGCATAATAAGGTGAATAGGTTCATTATAAGGCGCTACAGCAAATATGAAATGATTATGAAAATATAATAAGTAAACAATTCAAAGTTTAATTGAAAATATTGACTTATTCATACCAGAATTTCAATTTAATTTTCGAAATGATTAATGGCTCATATTGTAAAAGTTAGAATTTTAGTATTTATTTCAGTTAGGTGTTAGTTGATTGTCTGCCATTGTTATTTTTTAGTTCTAGTGGAGGCATATGATAACATATTAAAATGGCAGTTGCCGTAATTACTTTAAAATTTTTTCTTTAGAATTTTCAAAAGTCTCTGCCGTGAGTTTACAACCGCTAAAATCGGCAGCCATTGTTATTTTTTAGTTCTAGTGGAGGCATATGATGACATATTAAAATGGCAGTTGCCGCAAATTACTTAAAAAAAATTTTTTTCGAATTTTCAAAAGTGTCTGCCGTGAGTTTACAACCGCTAAAATCGGCAGCCTTTGTTATTTTTTAGTTCTAGTGGAGGCATATGATGACATATTAAAATGGCAGTAGCCGTAAAATAATTTAAAAATTTTTTTTTCGAATTTTCAAAAGTGTCTGCCTTGACTTTAAAACCGCTAAAATCGGCAGCCATTGTTATTTTGTAGTTCTAGTGGAGGCATATGATGACATACTAAAATGGCAGTAGCCGTAAAATACTTGAAAAACTTTTTTTTCGAATTTTCAGAAGTGTCTGCCGTGGGTTTACAACCGCTAAAATCGGCAGCCATTATTATTTTTCAGTTCGAGTGGAGGGATATGATGACATGTTAAAATGGCAGTAGCCGTAAAATACTTTAAATTTTTTTTTTCGAATTTTCAAAAGTGTCTGCCGTGAGTTTACAACCGCTAAAATCGGCAGCCATTGTTATTTTCCAGTTCTAGTGGAGGTATATGATGACATATTAAAATGGCAGTCGCCGTAAAATACTTTAAAAATCCACCTAATTTTCAGGCCTGTCATACCTGAGAGACCCTAAACCTACCGCGACCGGGCTTAGCTAGTACCCATTGCTTGTTTAGTATATATAGCAGTCTCGCTGGACAAAACTTCAGCTACCGTAAAATATGTGTTGTCAGATTTAAGCTGGCTCTTAGACTATATATTCAATAATCCAAAATAATAGTCATCTTAGGTTGAATGCATGAAATTTATAAGTTTATAAATGATATTATAATTAAATCAAAAAATACCTACTCTTGAATACTCAATACCTACCTACATACGTTCTTATGTAAATTTCAAATTTGATATCAGTATCACTTACGTTTGTACACATCTTATATTTATATTATGGGCAATTTTTTCGAAACTCAAAAGCGCCCCGAGATGATTTCAACGAATTGCGATTTATGCTGGATATAAACCGCTGCACCAAAAACACATTTGAGGGCACACCGATTCACAGGTTTGCGGTTTGGTTCAGAAACGCTCTCTCTTCTGATGCTCTTGGTGGAATAATGGAAGCAATAATTGCAGAAAACCTACCGTGATAATATCTATAAAGGTAACACGCTTTGTTGAATATTTTTCGAGAACTATAACTTGTGTTATTTTTCCTTGTTAGTTGTGTGCGATTCAGAATTTAACTTTGTAGACGAGAGTGTGAATCCTGATATAATTTTCATAGCTCTTTTTGGAATCATGAGCTTTATTGATGCCATAGATCGTCTATTACGATCATTTTCAGTCCTCATGATCATCGAATGTGCCAATCCATATTGCGATTGGGAAATGACACTAAGGGTATCCGCACAACGCGCCTGGATGGTAGGCTGGATTGTCGCTGGTAGCCTAGATTGTAGAGTTAAAAACCGGTAGATACTCGATCGTCGCGCCGGTAGATTGTAGCTGGTCATACGGAAATCAACCCGCGTAGTGTGCAGATGTGTGGTTGAAATGGATGATTTAAGCAGTAACAGTGATGATTTTTATTTATTAGAAAACAATGCTACAAAGTTGTACTTACAACAGAAAGCTAAAAAAAGGTTTACGGTGCTTCCTATTAATCAAATAAGACAAGAATTTGGAGAATATCATAATTTATTCAAAGATCTTTGTGATTATCCCTATCGCTTCTTCTCGTATTTGAGAATAAAGCGGAAAACTTTTTAGGACAAACAGTCCGAAATTTTGCGACCCGATATAAAGAACATCAACATTCTTTCAAATTAAATGAAGAAATTTCAAATTTTGCGAAACACTTTCTAGATTCAAGTCATTCTTTTCCAGGCATAGGTATACAATATAAATATTTCAAATACAGTGCCGAAAAGTAAGAAACCAAATATTTTAGAGTACATAGAAATATGTAACAATAATAAAAATAACCCAGTCAATTCGTTAAATGATCAAACAGATATACGAAATACTCCAATATTTGACCCCATCTAGAATAAATTTATGT
>JARQZK010002911.1:0-237500 GCA_030704885.1 Cynegetis impunctata
TTTGGAAAACTGCCCTGATCTGGCGATGGCATACTGTTCGTATTTTGAATATCGAGAATAATTTCCAGCCTTATACTAATCTATCTAATTAAATGGTTAAATATTTCAATTTACTCTTTTATTAAAAGAAATAACGCTTGACGCACGTTTCGGTGGAACTTCACCTTCTTCAGATGCTAATGGCGACCTAACTATGATTCTCTGTTATATCGGAAACAAGAAATGACTAATTTTGTAGAAGGGATGAATAGAAAGATGGTTACAAATAATTATTAGAATAGGAAATACCATTTCTCTACTGCTAGTCAAGTAGTTCGGTAATTATGAAATTATTAAGAAGGAGGCTTGAAGTATGATCGATTTGGCTATTCAATAGGAGGCCGGAATGCTTGTATTTATTTATCTATTTATTTATTTATTCTTAAACGGGCAAACCCCTCTTTACAATATACAAACAATATATAATATGAGATAAACAATATATAAAATACAAAATGATACGATATATATCACAAAGTATCACAGAGTAGCCACTCCTTCCAGAGATTTTTTAAAAGTATACAAGCTCTCACCAGTTATACATACACCATTCGAATTAACTTGATTACCCAGTCTCAATATACGTGATATGCTGCTATTGTAGCCATAATTAGTATGGTGAAAGGGAATGCTGAAAAGTTCACTATTACGTGTTGGTATTCTATGGAACTTAAAACTGATTTGTGCCAACAATTCCGGACATGATGTTATGCCTTGAATTAATTTATACCATAAAATTAATTCTGATCGATTTCGGCTAGTTTCTAAGGTATTATTCGAAATGTGCTCCAAGATTTGGGAATAATTGTATGTACCCCGGTATAAGCCCAATTTATAGGCAATACATCTCAAAAACTTGTTTTGTATACGCTCTAGATGATGAATATGAACTAGGTAATGAGGACTCCGGACAGGAGAGGCGTATTGGAGACGAGAATATATGAGTGACATGTATAATATTTTTGTTGAAAGAATTGACAATTTCTGCGTATTTCTAAGAACAAAACCCTATTTTCGAGAGCCACTGCTCACGGTTGAATTTACATGCTGAACAACTGTAAGTTTTTCATCAAATAATACTCCCTGGTCCTTAACAACCGTTACTCTTTTAATGATCTTATTATCAATATGATAATCATTCAGAATCATGAAATTTGCTCTGCTAAAAGTAATACATTGGCATTTATCAGGATTCAACAACATACCATTTGATTCAGACCATCTTACCAATGAATTGAGATCTTCTTGTAGTTTGTTACAGTCTGTTGGTTTTGAGATGTTTGTATATAATTTCTATCGACATCTGTAATGTTTCTAAAATATTAAGTTTAATTCCCTTACTTTCGGTATTTCCAAGTATCCGAGAAAATCTCACATTCAATTTCGATTTTAAAATATTAAATACTGAAAGTAAGGGAATTAAACTTAATTTTTTAGAATCATTACGGTTTAGTAAATACCTGCATTCCGGTCTCCTATTGAATAGCCAACTCGATCATACTTCAAGCCCCCTTCTTAATCTTTTCGAAATTACGGAACTACCTGACTAGCAGTTCTGAATTGGTTTTCCTTTTGTAACCATCTTTGTATTTACCCCTTCTACATTATTTGTCATTTCTTGTTTTCGTTATAACTGAGAATCATAGTTAGTTTGCCATTAGCATCTGCAGAAGGTGAAGTTCCACCGAAACGTGCGTCATGCGTTATTTCTTATAATAAATGTGTAAATTGTTATTTTTATCCATTGTTTTAATATGTTTATTAATTTACTCCTAGTATCGGCCAAATCCATGCAAAACATAATCTATCTAATCTTAACTTGGTAACTGATATTATGTTAATGGGTTTTAATTCACACAAATATGATTCTGATATTAATTCTGATTTGGACGTTTTCCGCGAGGATTTTGTAGATAATGAAACTAGTCTGACACTGTTTCGATCCCTAGTCCAGAAGTTTTAGGGTCATAAGTTCCTTCTAAAACCGAGACACCTAGAAGGTTTGAACACTTATCTGGGAGGATTGTAATATCCTTTGTATTTGGGTTTCATTGAATGTAGTAGGCAGCAGTAGTGTATTGTTTTTGATTAAACGATTCCTATTGTCATTTTAGATAATATAGTCTTTTCAGTCTACTATTTAATTTCGTTACGAATATATTATGAATAATGCTCCGCTGAGATCTTATATTATTTTCAAAATCATCCCTGTAATTTAAATTCCTGAAGATTGCGTTTCTATAAAAACTAATATATGTTAAATATCTGTTCCGTTGCTCCCTGAGAGAAGGAAACTTTTCTTACATCTTCTTCTTAATAATGAAACAATATATATGTTAAACATCCTGTTGAGAAGCAATGGAAGTGTGATACGTATCCTTCCCTTAGAAATGAACGAGTTACTTAGGTAATTTTGTCGTATAATGTGTTTATCTATTTATGAATGTATTATTATTACTTACTAATTTTGGGCTGAAACTGGATACGACGTATCTTCATTATGAATTCTGGTAATTTTGAAGATCATCTACTTCGAATAGCTTTATCACGTTTGATGTAATTGATAATTTTATCTTTTGTGGCTTTTTCTGCAAGTAATCCCTATATGGACCCTACCATATCCTTGTCGTGAAAGGAATCCAGTTTAATTGGCATGTCTTCTGTCGGCTTTCTTACATTTTCCCTCTCGAAAGGTTCCGTCTCTCTTGCTATGGCTTTGAGATAACCGTACTTTCCCTACTTCTCTGCCTTTCGTTCTAAGAATGAATGATGAATTAATTAATCTTGAGAACTACCTGAAAAGGAATACGTTAAATCTCGATGTACAACAAACAATGGCTATGATCATTTCTACTCATATTAAGAGAAATAAATTGATAAGAATAATATAACATTAATGATGGAGAGTGCGAAAATAGAAATTGTGAAACTATTCAACTACCTGGGAGTTGTATTGGATGAATATTTAAGTTTCAGGGAACACTTTACAATGATTCTTAAATAATATCAAAGAAGCTATTTTTCTTCTCGAGAATATCTGCGCAGATATCAATGAAGGCATGAGTGTCTGTCTATACTAGTATCGTTCAACCTCATTTTGATTACTGTTCTACCGTACTCTTTCTTCTGGACAATAAAAGTAAAGCTTCTCTTCTAAATCTTCATAACCGTGGAATGAGATTAATTCTGAAGTGTAATAGATACACTCCTATACTTCACATGCGAGAGACTTTGCAATGGCAATCGGTAACAAAGAGATTGACTTTTTTTGCGATGATCTTCGTATTTTAAAATAATCTAAGGAATGATGCCAACCTATTTCAATCGGTTTATCAGGTGCAATCTTGAAGTTCACGAATATTATACTAGAGGAGCAAACAACTTCCTTATAGACAGATCCAATACCGGAAAGGGTATGAACTCCTTATTTGTTCGAGGTATAGTTCAGTATAACTCCTTACCGGATGTAGTTAAAGACTACAATACCCTTATAACCTTCTAGAGTAAACTCTCAAACTACCTGTGATATAGTTGTGAATGTGTTTATATTTTATTTTGAATGTGTACTGTTGGATTTGGTGGTTGTGATGTAGTTTTTGGTTGCGTATTGCATTTTGTCAATTTTATTTTATATATTTGTCTATCTTATATTGATTATTTAAGTAATGTATTCTGAATATTAGGATTTTCCTATTTAATAAACAAGCTTACTTACTTACTTACATTCTTATAGTTTTTTTTTCCGTAAAATACCGTGAGGTAGATATTTTTTGTTACATTTTTACTATTTTTGAGTTATATGGGCAACCTTTTGTTTTTTTAATTGGAATACCTGTATATTTTTCGACTATGTGGTTTGTCTAGTTTTTACCTTTTTCCACATACATGATAGTATAGACTTTTTCTCTGAAGCGCGAATATTATCGACAGTTTTCTGAAATTAAATGCGTAATTCTATAGAAGGCCGTGGATACCTACAATGAACCTGTGAGAGATTCTTTTCGGTAACGAAAATTCGGATTGCTTGCAATTTGCTATCTTTTACTTAAAGACCACTTATAAATCTATTTTCTAACGGTATGTTTGTGTCTACAGATTTGTAACGTATAGTATCTAATTTAAATTCTCATATAATTGAATCATCTGGTTTCAAAACCCGATAAATCCACTTAGGTCAAATGTTGGGAAATTGGGAAAAACTGTTTCAACTCATTACTTTTGACCAACTGTATGAATATTTTGCAGGCTCTTAAAGACCAAATAGTTTTATTAGAAAATAAATATATTTTTTTCAAAAACACATAAGTATAGTCAAAATTTCAATAAATAAAATGGATTTGTCGGGTTTTGATATCGAACATTGGATTTGTCGGGGTTTGCAATTTACTCACTTGGATTTAACGGATTTTGATTTTGAAACATTTTATTTTTATTTTATTTATTGAAAACTGCTTGTACATACTCATCAGAGCAAATATACATAAAACCTGTAGAGAGGCTTGTATCCTCTGTGCACAGGAGCAGGTAACTTACATCTAACTTAACAAACAAAAACTATACTAAAGCTAAGTTACTTAAACAATCTAAACTGTTCCAATTTTTTTTTCTTATTATTATTATTGATTAAAGTACACCTGTAATTTGCTTTTATTTCTTTTGTCTCATTCAGTTCCTCACAAGTTCCTTCTCTACTATATATTTATTCAATTTATTAACAAAGTTTCTCTTTTTAGGATTTCCTATTTTAAGATCATTAGATAACATATTATAAAATTTGATAGCAGTATAAACAGAACTTTGTTTAGCAAGAGTTAAATCATATGACAGGATAGGCAGTTTTTTATATCTAGTATTGCTCACAGAATTCATAAATTGCATCTTTAAGTTTTCATAATGAAATAATATACATCTACTAATGTACATTTGTTCTATTGTTAATAGTGTATCTAGTTTCAGGATATCTTTGAACTTATTCTGGATTTTCTCTAACGGTCTTAACTTAGTTTTATAAGCTCCTCCCCATATGATTAATCCATAATTTATTATACTATGAACATATGCATAATATATCAAGACAAGTATTTTCAGAGGTAAATGTTGCAATTTTTTAACAATAACTTTATAAAGAAATAAAAAACTAACTTTTCACAGGTTAAAATAAAAATCTATTGAGTAAACGCGTTTCGTCATAACATTGACTTCATCTTGTACTAAACTATGGTATTACAAAACAATCTATTTATACGAAAATTGAACATAACAGAGGGGTACTTATACCCACTTTATCCGAAAAAAGTAGAGTATTTAGCAGTTTAACATACTTGGGCAAAACTTCCGAAAACCTGAAATTGTTTTTTCAAAAACAAAATTTCAAAATTTCATATAAAACCAATAATAGCATTGGAAAATTGATTAAAAACAACAAATCAAAAATTCATAGAGATGAACGTACTGGTGTTTATAAACTCGACTGTAACGATTGTGAAAAATTCTATATAGGACGTACAATTAGAAATTTCAAAACTCGAATACACGAACATCAACGTAGCTATATTAAGCAGAAAACTGATTCTAATTATGCGTGTCATCTTATTCAAGAAAACCATACCTTTAATCACAATTATAATATATTACAATTTGAAAATAGTCTCCATAAAACCAACTGTTGGGAATCCCTATACATAAATAAATATAAAAATTCCGGAAATTTAGTTAACGACCAGATTGAAGTAAACCCTTCTCCTCTCCTTAATTTGTTCAATGTAGGTACCTACTAATAGCTCAGAATGAATTGCTTATTGTTATTTAGTTTCTCTAAGTACGTCCAGTTTAGTACGAGATGAAGTCAATGTTATGACGAAACGCGTTTACTCAATAGATTTTTATTTTAACCTGTGAAAAGTTAGTTTTTTATTTCTTTATAAAGTTATGAATATGAACTTTCACCAAGTAAATGCCAATTCCATTCAATTTTTAACAATATATAGAAAGTATCTTATTTTGCTTATTATTTTTTGGATATGCAAATCCCATTTTAGATTAAAATCTACAATTATCCCCAGATATTTAACATTAGTATTCCTGTTTATTTGGTTTTCGTTAATTTTTATTACTAATAACTCAGGTACACTGTCTGTATAGCATCCAAAAGTTACGTATTCGGTTTTAGTTATATTCAAAGTTAATTTATTTTGACAGAACCAAAGATTCAGTCGACTTAGGTATATATTCATTAATCTTGCTGATTCATCCCATTCGTCCTCAAAGCTCAGTACTACAGTATCATCCGCATATGCAAAAATATGTTCACAATATTTGAAAATGTCATTGATATAAATTAAAAAGAGCAGCGGACCCAGCACCGAGCCCTGAGGAACACCTATCTTAACTACCTTACTTATACTTTTTGTACCATTTAATATTACTCTTTGTTTCCTATTTGTTAGGTAGTCCTTGAGCAATTGTAAAGGTACACCTCTTATTCCCATCAATTCCATTTTTTTAAATAGGATTTTATGATCCACTGTGTCAAATGCTTTGCTCAAATCAATAAAAGTAGCTATTATTTTCTTTTTATTATCTAAATTAGTATATATAGACTGTAAAACATTCTCTAGTGCATTTAGTGTACCTTTATTTTTTAGAAAACCATATTGTTTTTCACTAATCATTTTGTTTTTTATCAAGAATTTATATAGTCTGTTGTGAATCAACTTCTCAAATATCTTGGCTAGATTAGAAATGAGTGAGATTGGACGATAGTTGGTTATTTCCAGTTTACTTCCTTTTTTATGTATCGGTAATATCTCAGCCTTTTTAAGAGCATCGGGCCAAATGCCCTTAGAAATACATAAATTAAAGATTATTTCAAGCACTGGACTAATAAATTGTTTAATGTTTTTTAATATCTTTGAATGAATACCATCAGCTCCTCCCCCCCGATGCCTCAGCCTGGTGATAATATTTGAAATTTCAATTACGCTTACAGGGTAAAATACTATAGACTCACAGTTTCTATCATTTGTATTGACCAATACCCCATGACTGGGTGAGACTATGTTATTAGCATATTCTTCACCGATATTAGTAAAAAATTCAATAAAAGAGTCAGCTATTCTAGCTGGCTCAGTAATCATATTTTCACCATCTGCGATTTTGCTTATTTTTATTTTGTTTTTCTTTTTTCCTAATTTATTGTTTATATAATTCCAAGTGCTTTTAGGTTCTTTACAACAAGATTCTGCTGTTGCTATTTCAAATGAATTTTTCGCCTCTTTAATTGTTTTTTGTAGTACTTTGTTGTAAGCAGTGTACCTATCTTTATTACTCAAGTTATTATTTTTTTTCCATTCATTATATAGACTTTCTTTATGCTTTATAGATTTCAAAATTGCAGATGTCATCCAAGGTTTTCTCATAATAATATTTTTAGTGCCACTTTTACTTTCAGTTGCAAGTTTAATGCTAGTCTGCATTTGTTTAATTAATAATTCTATACCTTCATTAGGATCAGTACACTCATCATAAAATTTATAATTGAATCTTGACATTACTTTTCTGAGTTTGTTATAATTAATTTTTTTAAATTCATTTTTAGTCTCAGTTATCTGCAGGTTGAAAGCACAGTAGAGGGAGTAATGATCAGTCAAAACTTGGGAATGTTTAATAGGGTAGGCATCCAGTTCAGATTTTATAAACATATTGTCTATACAGGTACCACCTCCTTCATTAGGCCTAGTAACTGATTTGAACATCGGTAAATACCCTTCAGAATAAAAATTATTTAGTAGTTCCTCAGACTCATCTCCAACCACCAAAACATTTGTGTTAAAGTCTCCTATAACTATATGTGTATATTTACCGGTCCCGGAGATCAACTCATGTATAGCCTCATTAAATATCTCATTACTTAGATCATGATTCTTATATAGAGCAGATATTTGTACAGTACAAGTTTCATTAAACTTAATATCACAGTTCAATATTTTATAGTTTTTATGATCAAAAATTTCAGTTGAATGAACCAAATCACAGTGAACATACATTACAACTCCATCAGCAACATTCAAAGATCCAAAGTTATAATATATTTCATAATTATCAATTCTATAAAGATTAAGGTTTTTTAATTGCCAAGTTTCAGAGCAAACTATTATTTTAGGTTTAGTATCTAGACTTTGAATGTAAGCTTCAAGAGCAGCAATATTCGCGTGCAGACTTCTAATATTGACGTGAAGTATATTAATTTGATAATTGTTTAGATTGAAATTTAATTGTTCAGTAGTGGCACACTCAATCTCATTATTCAATTCATTTATGTCATTATCTATATCTATATAGTTCGCCATGGGAGATAAGAAGAAGTTAAGAAGAAAAAAGACAACAATAAAAGAAAAAGATCCCCCTCCCTTACGAACCAAAATCAATTCTGTCTCTAGCCTGCTGGAACGCCTTCTTGAACACCATGCATTCACCCTCATCATCCGCAGCATGGCTCACATCTAAGTTTGTTTTGAACTTTTGATTTTGTCGAGCACAATTAGCACATTTTTTTTCAGCTGATTTACAATCTACTTTTTTATGGTTACCGGCACACTTCACACACGTCACAGGCAGAGAGCAGTCTTTCAATTTATGATTATATCCCAAACATTTTAGGCAGGTCAGCACCTTATTGTTGTCGTATACAGGACATCTATTATATGCTATATTAACTTTTCCCATTTCCATGAGTTTTTTGTACATACTGCCACTGCATTCCATCACTGCATAATTTGCTTCTCCATTTTTTGCTTCTTTAAAAACCTTGATAGTAGGATCTTCTTCATCCTTCAGCAGATCATTTTGATTTTTCAGCCCAATAATTATATCTTCCAAAGTAGTGTTTCCATTTATATTTGATATTGTAACCTGTGGCTTTCTCAATTTGGTTTCCTCTGTATCATATTTCGAGCTCATAGATTTTTGCACCTGCTTCTTCATATTTTCTAATGATTTCATGGTAGTACATCTATACAGAACACCACCATTTTTTATATTTTTGGACATAGCGATTCCAATACCACATCTGGCCGGATTTATATTCTTTTGAATATCTTTATTAGTTTCACGGCAATCTTGATTCTTCTTCGGTTTAATTATTAGACAGGGAAGGTTTTTTTCCTGGAGTATTCCTGTGCCCTTTATTTTCTCTGCATAGCTTCCTACCATATTATCCTTTTTTACACTCAAATTCTCCAACTGTCTTTCTAATAATTCTATAATTTTATTTTTGCCAGCTATTACATTATCTTTCTCCTCGATAATGGCTTGAAGTAATCTGTGGGAGTTAAATTTCGTACAATCCTGACAAAGAAACTTCATAGTTCTTTTTGTTTTTAACTCTAGGACCTTGACCTCTGATGCAGTTAAATTCGCACATTTTTCACATCTGGTTGACCGGCATCCGTCACAACAAAACAAACTTCTTTCCCGACTAGAGATATTACAATCCGCACACTCCATGTGTGTGATTTTATCTTATCTGATGTTAAAAGATTCCGTTTTTATATTTATCCATATCGCACGAACTCAATATTACTTTGATTTTATTGTTATGTTTATTACAGTCTATGACTATTTTCTCGAAAACTATTCAAATATTCTATAAGAGTTTTTCACATTCAGATTTATAGTTCACTAACAAGGATCCTGATACTTATTAATCCTTTAGCTTCAACTTTTTAACCACTTAATTTCGTTATCATCGAGGACACGAAGTTAACACGACTTATTGAAACGACATTCCGACAACGAATAACATTTAAAAACAAAGAATTTTTTGAAACATTTATGTTATCAAAAGAGCCTCAATACAATAAAATATTATTTGATAACTAGACTATCAAGTCCGGGACCTTGGCAACTGGTTCACACAAATTAGTACTACTGTCTTCAGGTTCCTCTGATATTCGATCATCTGGGACATTATAGTATTTTTTAATAGGTAACGTCATTGTAGTATTTAAGATTTTCTATTTCTGCTCAATTTTCACCCCAATGTTTTTCCAATAAGGTCTTTACATCTTTTAGTTTTTCCTTATTAGGACGTACGCCGCTCAGAACTACAGATTGTAAGATATTCCCAACCGATTTTCCTTTTTTAAAAACAGACTTGTATTCCCCAAGATCAGATTTATAAGATTGTTCTCTTCGAATTGTTACTGTCCTATTTTTACCCCGTTTCAGTAAAAACCTTTTACTCATATTGAAGCGGAAGTGCCACTGTGCAGGAGGTTTAATGGTAGTTTGAGAGTCCTTTTTCCAGTCGTAAACATTCACATCACGGCCCAGAACAAAAATCGTCCCATGATCATCAAATATTTCGATAAACTCTTCTGGAGAAATGATGGTGTCTTTTCTTTTTATAACTTTCTCGATTCGTGGAAAGACTCTGTCTGGGGGAATAAAGGAGTGACCAGCCACGGGAAATATAAGCTCCAAGTTTTTAACATAGAGGGGTGCATGTACACTGTCAGGTGTTACTGTTTTAGGAAACTCTCCACTATACTCTGCCATTATTTGAGGATTAAATAGATAATGTAAAATAATAGCTTTTTGATTTTAATTATAACTCAAACTCAAACTGGACTGCACTTTGTATACTCGAGTGATAGAATAAAATCATGGTACAGCCTAACCGAATTCATACGTATTGCAGTCGCGTGACTTTAGAAGATTGCTGTGATTGGCTAGTTTGGATTTGCTGGCATTTGATTTTAACGCCGCTCGGATTTGTGGGATTTTGAAACCAACTCCATATTTTAGATACAAATATAGCTAGGCTTTGCGGGGATTTGCACTGTGAATATTGTATTAGATGGTAGGGAACAAGAAGACGAATCCGATGACGTATTAAACTAATTTTTCTCAAAAAATGGATTTGTCGGTTTTTGAAACCAGATGATTCAATTAGCATTTTCAAGTCAAATTTGATGGTGATGTTTACGTTGACGCCCGTTTTTTCCTCATTGCCTCATCTTTATTATTCTTTGGATGGCGTTTAATGGAGCTTTTGTGCTCTTTCGCTGATTTCGATAAGCTATATGAATTGCCTATCTAAGTTCTGAGGTGTTGCTTCTATACCGGTTTTCCTATTTGCCATGGTCCTCTATTGCTATCTCGTTAACTATAATAAGTACGAGGTTGGTCCGCTTTGAAGAACTGTGCAGTTTTTTTCGTAAAAATTCCTCGACGGTATTTGATACTTTTTACATATAAAGTGGTATGAAACAATTATTTCGCTTTTTGAACGTTCTTCAAACTGGTATTTTCAGAGGATATTTGTTCGTCTAGTTTTCGAGATTATCTCGTTCTACTGTTTTTTTAATATGGACCTGCATTTTTCAATCCTAATTTTAAATACACTTTTTCTCTAATTTCGACGTTTTATCACATGTCCGTATTCGTTTGTATTTAAATGGTTATTAACTAGTATTTTGGTTTTATGGCTCTTTTTTCATTTTATCGTAGGTTTATTTATGGTATATGATAGCCTATGTTCCGTAATACTTGTGTCGTGTCGTAGTCAGTTTAATCCTACATCGTAGCGATTTCTAATGGTGGATATTTTTATTTTTTTTTTTGTTATGCATACGAATTGGTTTTATATTCTTTTTATATTATTTATTGTTGATGTTTTTTCTTCTGTGCGATTCATTTATGTGCGTCTTACATTTTTAAATTTGTTCGGACTTCGCCGAGGATAATTATAATGAAAAATTATTATTATTATTATTATTAATTTCATCTTTAATTTTGGCTTTTTATCTTTAAAACGCAAACAAATATAAACGTGTGCTACGTCGTTATAATCTAGAACAACAGTTTTTTCGAGAAATGGAATAACAAATACTGGTCCGTTCTTAGTAGAAAGTAACTTGATGGTAATATCTCGTTAACTAGACAAACCAACTTTCCTTGTAGAATACCGGCTTGAAGATCGTTCAATATGCTAATATTCTTTTTCTTACCAATTTTTTGTAAATATTATACTTTTTGAGATATTAGATCGAATAGTTTTGAGCAATTTTTCGATTAGCCCCCGTTGCTCGAGAGAGATTTTTTATTTATCATATTTGAAACTACGTTTTCTATGTCCTCCGATAACTGCATGTTTTGTATATTTTGCCCTGATTTGTAGTTCTTATAATTACCGAGATTGCTATAGTGGCCCATGGCATTTAAGACACCCTGTTTATCCCAATGTATCTATCTCTTTTCTTTCCCTGTTCTCTTTGATGTATATTTTAGCAGGCTGTTGAGATAATGATCCGTGCTCTGCTAAATGTCTCTTAAATCGGTTGCCTTCTGGGTATCTAACGTGATTTGAATTATGATATTTGAGATTTTCTTGACCATTATGGCTTATATAACTTAGGATATATAGTTCCGATGCTTCTTCCGCATTTTCATTACTCAGTATAAGACGTACCTGCTTATCTTATTTTTCTTACACTGCTTTTTTCGATGCCTTTAATTAATATCTATTACAGAATAATACCTATTGCACGACTATTTTCTTCTTTATGTACCAAAGTTCGATCCTATAACCGTTGATATTGATTTGACTTTTATTTTTGTTTCTTGTCGTGAACATTATCCTTGACCTACTATTATATTATGCATTTATGTTCTGAAATTTGTCCTTTATTTGCGCGTTTCTATGCTAACGTTTATACTATCTATAATTTTTCTAGTGGTTCCAAAGAACCTAGTTGTTTACTCTATAAGTTTACAGGGTATTCCTTTTATTTTAACTTAGGTTTGGTTTATATCTCGAAATTAGTATATATGTAGCTAATGTTATCTACCCCACTGCTTTCTACAGTAACTAATCTATATGAATCTTATATTACCTGTTGACGTTGCGATATCCACTACCCTCCTTTTTCTATGATATCCGGGTTACCATTCTTATGTACCCAATATGGGACATCCTGTACTGCTGCCACTAATTATCCTTTTTAATAGTTTGTATTCTTCCCTCCTTCTTGATACTTCCGTTCTGCAAACTGTTGTTCGTGGTCGTTTATATATTCTTCCTGTTGTGTTTTCTATGTGGAATCGTCAATCCTGTGAATGAAACTTGAATTAATGAATAGTATTTATGCCTTTAGGTACTTATTACTTATTGGATATCGTATTGTATTCTTTCTTTTTGTTAGCTTTTATTAGTATATATCTTCCTTACGTTTAATGTAGATGCTCCCTAGTCGTAGCATTTTTCCTTGTTAACATTTTCCCCTATCCCTATATTATTTTATTTCTGCTTTAGAAATAAGAACTAATGAACTCATAATTTTGAACAATATCCTTGTGTTTATACTTGACTTGACTGATTGTTTGTTATCGTATGAATTTTGACAACGCCTAACCTGTTTGTTCTTTATTTAGTTGCTATAATACCTATATTAATTATATTCCCCTACTGTCTTTATATTATTGATTTTACATTAAAGTATTCTTTGGTTTTAATCTCTTTTTTATGTCGTTTCCTTTTGTTCTTACCTCTGTCTCTCATTACCTAATTGAATATCTCTTATATTTTCTTTACTATTAATTGTTTGGGTTATTGTTATTTCTTCACTGATATATCTCTGATTTTTCTCTATTGTCTATTGTTACTGGCTTTTTCTATGTGTGTTAATTAGGATATATGACTTACTATATACTACTAACATTTTCACTTTATGCGTTTATAAAGAGTGACTAAATCATTAGTTTTATCTTATTGATATTGCTATTCTATGGTTATACTATTACTTTCTACATAATTATATCTGTTAAATTTACTCACTTTTCAGTATATGGATATTTTACACGGTTCGGTCCACCTCATTTTATGGTTCCGAAGATGTTGGCGATGTATTTCTCTCTCTATACTTCCATTTTCTACTTATTTTTGCTTTATGTAATGTCTTATATTCTCTCTTTATTCATTACTGTCCTCTACTTTATTCCCTTTCTTTGCTTTCCTTCCTCTGTCTGCGTTTACCTGAAAGTATATAGTTCTTATTTATTAACCTTTAAATATCTATGTTTTTCGTTGTGGTTTGCGGATACTGCTCTATTGTTTCACCTACGTCTTTTTATTACATACTTTCTTTTCTGGTATGTATGCGCTATATAAGTTTAACTATTGACTGGTATATTTTCTGTTCTAGTTAGTATTTAGCCCTTTTTCTTTTTTCCATTACTTATTAAACGTTAATTTAATCTACATCTTTTGACTATCCTGCTCTTATCTACTTAATACTTATACTTTTCTTGTCAATTCTCTCTAGTTACTACAATGTGCCTACCTATATCGGTGTATTTCTACTTACCTTTTCTTTCGTATTAACTTTCTCCCGATTTTTTCCTTGTCCTATCTGTACTTGTATGGTTCTATATTTCCTTCCAATTTACCTCTATTGATCTTAATCTTTGCTCCTACTTGGGTTTCTTCTATTTGGTTTGATATTTAATACTTTGGTTATATTTATATTCTTCGTAGGGGCTACTTGCTGTAATCATTATTGGGACAATTATTAACTCCTTTATGGGTACTTTTTCGTTATCTTACCTGTTTATTTTCTTGTTGATAAGCTCTATTTATGACTATCCTCTTGTTTGCATTTCTGGATACGTAAGTTATGCAAATGGCGCCGGTTATTTACGTATTTTTTTAGGTACTTATGGAGTTCTGTCCGACGACTCCGATTTTTATAATAGTTCTATTTCTTATTTGTTTTAAGCTGCTGTGGCCGACAATACTTTCTGATTTCCTCTCTTTCTCACGGTGTTTCTCCGAAATTCGGCGTCGGAATTATCTATTTTTATTGTCATCTTATGTCGTGATTTGACGTATTCAGGGCCGGTGTGGTAGACCGCTGTTTTCTGTTGATATTTGATTTGACGTGATCCTTTTCGACGGAAATATTTAATTTCTTTATTTTGTTCTCACTATTTATTAGGCTGAATACGTGCAATGTACCTCTTCTACTCACTTCTAATTCTCTGTTTCTATCTCTCCTATTCCCTTATCACTTCGTTTTGTATCTTGTATCGCTTAATTATCGTTCTTTCTCTTGACAGTCTATTATATCCGAATACTCCTATTTTTATGTTGTTTCTATTTCTTACTTATTTTATGCTAAAGAGGCCGACGATACTTCCTGATTTTGTAAATTTCTGACTGTTATTCTCGCAATTATCTATTTCAATTGTCAACTTATGACGTAAGTTGACGTATTTATGGCCGGTATGGTAGGTCGCGTATGCTGCTGAGATTTGTTTTGACGTTTCCCTACTTCACGATGGAATCTGGACATAATTAGTTTCTTTATTTTGTACTCACTTTTTAATAGGCTGAATACGTGTCGAATTTACCTTTCGAACAAACATCTTGTTCTCTTTTTCTTACTTTCCTGCCATTTTCACTTCGACTTATTATTTCCTTATTTATCGTACTTTCTCATATTAGTCTTATGAGGATATCTTTATTAACTCCGGTACAATTTTAGATCGCAACAATGTCTTTATATGATACGATTTTTCTGGACGTTCCGCCTGTTGCCCTGTTTATCGGCTTCCCTCTTTCCCTTTTTTATCTCTACTCTTCTTGTCTTCTACTTGGGTTCGTTATTATCTGACTCTTCTTTCTATTTTAGGGCTTCTTATTCCTTTTCCTTTCTGTACTGCCTGGCTGTTTATTTCACTTGATACTTCGATTTTTCTTCTTTTCTATCAATTTTTTATTAGGAATGTCCTGTAATATTATTATTATTACATTTTGCATGTAGTTTGTCACTTTTCACGTACCTAACCTCGACTAGCTGCTCGTAGTGCCCGTCGCCGCGACTCGTCCTTCTGCTTGATCAGTGTTGCCAACTCGAAATTTGTCTTGGAGGTAGATATGATTTCAGAAGTTGGTAGTTTCCTACCAATCCTACTTTGAAAAGTAGGTTGATCTACCACCCATTTTTTAAAAAGTTTTCTAGAGACCTCACAATAATAATATGATACACATAATTAATGTTTCTATTGGGCAACAAATATTTCACCTCTTAGGTAATATGGAGTTATGTCCAGAGTAACCGATTTTGATAAAATTTTGGATTCTTGCTTATTTTGGGCTGAAAAGGCCGAATATAAACTCAGATTTTGTCGCTTCATCACCTTTTCATTCCAAAAAATTAAGCTAACGAATAGGCTCTTGCACCGTTTTATTATAAACCGTCGTTTAACTAAACTTGGATTATGCGAAGTTCAAGACGGCTTGAACGCCGTTTATATTGTTATGCAAGCGAAAATGTCAAATTAAACTCGGTATATCATTATTTAATAATATACGGTGCAAAAAAGCCTAATATCCTATTTTAATCTCACTAACCTAACCTCCGAGTCCAAGAAATTAGCAAATTCATGAAATAGACAAAATTTATATTGAAAAAGACGATTCTTATTAACGCGTGCGTGCAGCGCGCAATTCAAATTTCGAATAGGCATAAAATGTATATATAATGTCAGAGCATGAAGTAATGTCATCTCTCTATTTATTTATTATATTTAATGAACCCGTTGAGGGATTAGGTAAATAGAAAGTTAGATCGATGAAAAAAAATTAAAGGCATTAGTATCATTTTTCAAAAATTTGAAAAGTTGGTAGATTTTTTGTCTAAGGTGGTAGGTAGGAGTTAGATTCCAAAAGTTGGTAGATCTACCTAAAAGTAGGTAGAGTTGGTAACACTGCGCATCGTATCGCTACGTTGCCAATCTCGCAATTCCTCCGATCCGCCTCGCGCGAACCCCCGCTCGACCGTGCGAGATTTTAATGCCTAGTGCACTTGTGAAATAGAACAAAAACTTGTCTTTCTGATTGGTTGCTTCAAGGTCAGTTTGAATTAGATGGCGGGACCGGCAGGATTTTTGTGATTTAAAATTTTAACAATGTGATTTAACTATTTATGATATAAATCAAATTCAATGGTTGGATTAAGGAGCGGTATATAGCATTTATATATTTCTAACATTAAATACTAACTGGAAAAAAAGTATCAGAATATCAGACAAATATAGCTGTTAAGGATATGCAGAACAAATTTAATCGAAGGATGAACAGCAGATTTATGGTGTACAGCATAAAGAATTTCCTAGAAAATATGGGGAACCCTCTAATTTAACTTAATTACATATTTGAATATTTTTGAATCGTTGTTGTCATATGGAATAAAATTCTGGGGCAACAGCCCACATACTAATTCCCTATTTATTACTCAAAAAATGAGGTTTATTTAAAAAGCATAATATTTTGACTGTACCTGCTTGTTTGTTTTTAGATCTTTGCTATTCGTTTATAAACATAAATAATTGTTGTTTGGCTTCAAGAATCTGAATAACACAGCACAAATGATTCCTTATCAACTGTCAAAGCTATCACTCACACTTTCTCAAAAAAGCACAATGTTTACTTGTATGAAATTATATAATGCTCTCCCAAAACATTTCTGGGCTATTGATGGTGTGAGTCTCTATGTAACAAGAGTTCGTAAGTTTATCCTGGATACAGTCTTATCATCTAAAATGGATATTATAATTACTGTTCCATCCAGCATTTAACTGTGGTTTTCGTCTGACATGTTTCAATTTTATCATTTCTACCTGATCTATCTATCTGTGATAATCTTTGAAATAAATGTTATTATTTATTAAATTAAAACACTTATATTTGATTAAAATTAGTTAATTTATTGAAACTGGTACAAAGTTGGCCACAATCGGCCACATATATAAGGTCAAGTAATTTTTTTTCATTGTTGCTTATTAAGTATTATTATAATTTGTTATTATTATCAACCATAAAAGACAATGAATGAGGAACTTTTAACTTTTTTGTTGTTGGTAAATCAGAAATATTAGCTCGTTTTCTTATCGAATATGTATGTTCTTCGTGTCTTTTAGGTGGTCTGCCACTAATAGCTACTTTTCTGCCTCCGACTGACACTTTTCTTCTAGCTACTGCTGTTGGCTGTACTCCAATTTTTCTACTACCTTGACAATTCTTTTTAATAGGTACACCTTTTAAACCAACTATCAGGTAAATTGCATTTTATTAACTTTGCCAACAATATTTTTTCTTGTGGGTCACTTATAGGTAAGAATTGTTGAGATGTCAAGTTAAATTGTTTTGCAACAGCATACTGATGCTTACAAGGTGCACCTACTTTCCCTATGAAACAAGTACACATCTCTATTGAAGTATTTACATAATATTCATTAGCAGATGATATTACTTTATATATATTACTTTCTATATGGCTGCATTCAAAATCCTTAATTTTACTTTCGGGGATAAAATATTTACTTTTGGTTTTACCCTCCAATCTGTTGTTTATACTTTCCGAAATTCTTCTTTCATAATATCGTTCAAAAGTACTTGTAAGGTAATCAAACATTTGCACTATACTGAAAGCCTTCATCCTGCGTAAAATCTTTTCTTTTAAAACTTTTGAAAGTGCCTCACAATAATTGTTTGTATCATTTCCCCTAGTAAGTAAACTTTTACTGTAACACATTGCCCATTCTTGGTATCTACTTCTATAATTTCTATATAATTCAAAAATTGTTTATATATTTTTAACAATATTATCGCTAACAAATTGTGAAAATTTTTCAAAAAAATTCTGCTTCATCTTGAATATTGATTAAGTGTGAAATAAATTGTAAATATAATATCCTATCATTTTTGTAAATTCCATGTTTTCCATCCCACAAATATCTCATTATGCTCTGTAAAACATGAATTTACATAATAACAATATCGAGTTTTTGGAAAATTAGTTTTAGAGCTTGTCTTTCAGCATTTGAGTCATCAGTGATTATAATTGTTTGGTCCTGAACTACCATGGAAGGCCAATCACTAGAATTGACTTTAATAATGCTAGTGCTTTAGAAATTGCCTTCTCTGATTCATTATATGTTATTAAAATGGGCAATTGGTAATGCTCCAACAACAGAAGGAATAGTAGTAAAAAAACTCTAACTGTTATGTCGGTCCATATTCCCTGATGAATCCACAAACATAATTTCAGATGAGACTTCAAATACTTATGCACTTGTTCATAAGAGGAGAACAAATGGAAATTACCAGATCATCTGGATCATCAGACACTGCGCACATATATATCATCACAACTTAAATTATACTTGTCTACTGCATCTTTCAAAGCTTCAACCATTTTCCGGTCCAGATGGGTCACCATATTCTTTTTTAAAAATACTATAATACAATTGATAGCACCATTGTCTTGTAGGACACTTAGACACCATCTGCTACTGTGCTTATATAATCTTCCCCCTTTTTCATCTTGCAATTCTATTTTAAAGCACTCTAGTGCTGATGAAGGCGAATGACCCTTTGAGAATAATTGGACGAATTTTTTCTCTAACATCATCAGATGGCTTTTTGTGGCGGAGTTGCATCAGCAATATCAATCATAATGATTATGTCTTGTCGCAAGTTTGATTTTGCAGGGAAACTCCTTAATATAAATATCCTTGCTCCTAAAAATATTGAAAGAAGTTGAAAAAATAATGAAGTTAAATTAAAATATATTATGTTTTACCTTTTCATAGCCTTTTGTTTCACATTAATGATCAGTTTTGCTTGACATTTGGTATTTTTATAATGAGCTCTTTTCGTACTCGATTTAGGTCTTGTATTATGCAGACAATGATATGCACGCTAAAAACATAAAGATGTGTTATTATTCAGTCTGATTATTATTTAAAAATGAAACATTTTGAACTGAACTCTAAATTTATATTAAAATTATTGGTTTTCCTTGTTGGTTTTATACCTTGAATATAGTTTTTTTTGTATTTTCCTGATATGTGGAGTCAGAATTAAAAGTAGTTTTTGTTTTTTCTTCAAACTCCTTTTTCCAGCAAAGAGCTTCTTTTTTATTATCGATATTTGTTCGTATTTCCAAACAAATTCCCTTTGTACTGCAACTATAATCAGTTATTCTGGTTTCAAAATCACTAGGCAGCATATTTAAAACCTGAAAATTAATTATCTGAACTTAAATTTGAATTACTGACTGTATAGAATAGCAGTTTCCATTTACTTTTACAATGGTTTAGGTACTTATATAGTAGGTAGGTACTGTGCCACAAGAATAAAAAAGCATACATTATAAATTAGTTACTATGTATATAGAGATAGTATAAAGACAATTATTATTATTCCACAGGTTGAGTATAAGTATTATTGTAATAAATATGCACGAAATGAACTAAATCATAGTAACTTACCAATTGCTTTTCTTCATTTGATATACATAATTTAGTTTCAAATGAAACTGTCATCCTGAGTAGAAAAAATTAACTCGGCGAACTCTATTTTACACTCGGTATTTGTTTATTTTATTCGAAATTTAAACATTCAAACAAAATAAAAGCAGCCAAATTGCAAAACGCATAAAATGAAAGAATACCTAACCTTTTTAACAACATTCATAACAACTTTTCGTGACCTTCAAGGAACCATTGGAACCAATCACAAAGCTCAAATATTGCTCTACTCACAAGTGCACTAGGCATTAAAATCTCGCCTCGACCGTAATATTTTAGGTTATGTTGAATGTCACTCATCACCCTAACCTAACCCTTTCGCAAAAATTCCGCAAAATTAATAGCGTTCTCCATTCGGAGAACTAGTACACACCGGGTGCAATTTTTATTATGATCCATCCATTAGAGTCCTTAGTGAGAGGGTTCTTGATCCTTTGAGAAACAAGTGCTTTAGAAATTGCACCGCGTGCATGTTTTTTGGCACGAGGTACGAGAGCTCGTGGCGGGGTCAGTGCAGTTGTTTACATTATTTAATAATGGCTATAACTGATGCTTCAAATTTGGATATACTAAAAAAAGACGCGATTTGTTCATTTTTTTCCAGTGACAGTAGTAGCGATAGTGAAGAAGAATATGCTGTAACTACAGTGAATCGAAATCAAACTCCAAAAGGGTCAGACAGAGCTACTAATTCGTTATTAATTTTAAATTGAAGGTTTATATCTTGCGTAATTTTTTTTTTACATTTCATAAACAAAGAAAAACTTTAATTTTACAATTAGAAACAAAAAAGCCGAACTTATACATAACCTCAAAAGACAAACAGCTTTTTAGTGTTACCGAAACCCAAAACGGAATTTATAAATTTGTGATCCATTGAGATTGCTAGGGCAGCTTTTTGACAGAACTAATCGAGTTTCAGTGCCACACCTGTTTTACCAATGGAGAACGCTATAAGTCTGTTAAAAATGCCGACTTGTCTGCGCCAACTTGACGGAGCCTTTAGGGGGCATCCATTTATTACGTGTGAGAATTTTTACGATGTTTCGCTACCACCCTTTGTGAGATGTCGTGAGATTTTGCTCAACCCCCTCCTCACCCCTTGAATCTCACGTGAGATTTTACAAAATGCGTATTTGTTATATAAATGAGTTAAACTGTGCTCCATTCCATTAGAATTTGAACGCTTATGGATTCACTCAACAAATATTTGACAATACTAGACAAACTGCATGCCTTGACAATGTCTTTGTTGAATAAAGTATAAACTTTAAAATAAAAACACTTGGCTTATGTTTCGCAATATAAAAAATATTTAGATACTGTATTTAGCAGTAACGAAAAGTCGACATGTTTCGACATGAACTCATTATCAAGACTTGATAATGAGTTCATAACTCGAAACATGTCGACTTATCGTTACTGCTAAATACAGTATCTGAATATTTTTTATATTGTGAAACATAAGCCTACTGTTTTTATTTTAAAGTTTATACTTTATTATTCATGATGTTTCACCAAGTGATGTGCGACAATTCAATCTCAGTTATTAATGTCTTCGTTAATTTTAAGGATATTTTAAATTTTAAAACTGCAGTTATTGATGCTGTACTTTCGGATCATCAAGCAGTTGCAATAAAACTAACTGACTTGAATTGAAAAATCATAGAAATTCTGACTCTCAAGAAAGTCTCTGTCAGCCAATAAATGCAGCCGGTGTAAATAAGCTTTTCATTGTGTTGAACCAGGTTGATTGGTCATTTGTTAAATTCGAAAGTGTAAGTGCTAATGTTAAATGTGATATGTTCGTTGATGTACTCAATAAAAATTTTAAGCTGTTTTCCTTTTAGGAAACCTGTTACTAAGTCTAATGGAAGGGTGAGGTCGTATAATCAGGGGTTAGGTGAAATGAGAGAGCATCTTAGGCTCTTAAATGACTTGTTTAATAATAATAGACAACCTGATACTGCTGTTCTTAGAAATAAGTATCGGGCACTATATAGAAAGAAAATAAATGAATGTAAAGTAAAGGCAAATACTGATTTCATTCGTACAGCTGATAATAAGGTTAGGGCTGCCTGGAAAATCACAAATGATTTTAGAGGCGTAACAAAAAAACAAGCAACCAACACAATTTGTTCGAATGCATTTAATTCTTTTTTCGCGGGTGTCGCGGACACAGTGTTACAAAATCTTCCCCAAGCAAATACTGAGGCCGGTGCATATCTTTTGAATTTTCCGAAAAAGCCTTTCCCTGATGGATTTTCTTTCAGAGAGGTCACCATAATTTAGGTTCGAGATGCCTTTAACTCTCTGAAACGAAAAAGTAGTAGAGATATTTTTGGCTTCAACCCCATCCTTTTAAAGAAAATTGAATTTGATTCCCCGAAATTGGCCGATCAACTTAATCGAGATTAATGCATTTATCCGGATTACACCTATATAATAATATGGGCATTAGTTCATTGAAATTTCCATGTGAAATCTCATTGGAAATAGATGGTGTATCCGAATAATAATATATTTGCATTTCAGCAAGTTTACTGTTTTGAAAGTATAATCCTATCTGGCTTTATATAATTTTCTCCCCACTTGTTTCGCTTTTTTTGGTCCATTTTCAATTTATCAATTTAATGATGAACCAATGCAAACCTTGATTTTACTGTTTATTATTACATAATAGTTAAAAATATTTACTATATACTACTATAATTTCGGTCAGTGTTCTATGTAAACTCAATCTGCCGATGATGGTAGAATGACACAAATTGCAAAAGAAATATTTTCAACTATTTGGTGATGAATAATCATAGTAAAATACAGTTTTGTTTATCATCATAATTTACCATGGCGTAACTACGGATTCCATCAACTGCTATTTATCAATTTGGCAATACAAATTTCAAGTACGTTTTATTAAGAAAAGCATGAACCATTTCAGGTTTGTGGTTTTCTGCAATATTAATACTACCGAATTTTTTTTTTCAGTATGAATTTCAGCGGCTAGACTATAAACTTTCTCAAGTTTCATAACCAAAAATTCGATTAATAAGTAGACTTTCGAAAATTCGAATTTCTTATAACTTACTTTCACTGTACTAGTAACGTAGTAACCTGCTTACCGGTTTAAATTTAATTAATATTCAGTTGGTAGCAGTGGTAGCACTTGCCCGACCAAATAAAACAGTCTAAGTCAAAGTCATATTTTAAAGAATTGTAAATAATTTATTTTAATGTGCTTTAGTGCACATCTTCTTTGGAATAATTATCTTACTAGAAGTCTTGTACAATTAGCTTTCTTCTTTGTGTAACGAGTTCTTCTCTCGCACGTATTTGATGTTTTTGTTAGAAAAGTGGAGTGTAATTAACTGTATGTTTACATTGAGGTCGAATTCAATGAAACTATGGAAATTTTGTTAATCCAACATATACTATGCGATTGTGGAGCACAGTATTTTTAGTTTAAGTAATATTGAGAAATGTCCTAATTTCCTTGTATTTCTCACTGTTCTCTTTGTTCCATCATCGAATCAAGAACATAAAATAATCTAGTATATCACCGTTGAATTGAGCAATACATCCAATAGAAGCGAACACCTGTATATTTTGATTGATTTATTCAGTGTTAGAGATATTGATTCTGATATGAGATATAATGATAGAGAATTGATCAAATTCAGTAATGAAAACACCCCAAGGTTGGAAGGCGTATTACAACACATGAAACCTATTGGGAAAGAATGGTCAGATTGGTACCAACAGTCAACATTTAAAGAAAGGTATTTTAAACTATTTTCTAACCTGTTGTTCTATTATAAGGTTGATGAAACAGAACCTCTTGGAATATTAGTCCTGGAAAATGCTCATATTTCCTATGAACACAAAGGTATACCCTTTGCATTTTCTGTTACATTCAAAGTGAATAACAAGATTCGTGATAATGATGCAAAACATATTTTTTCGTGCCGATGTGAAGTAGATGTTAATAAATGGGTTTCAGCTCTCAAAACAGCTTCATATGAATATTGGAGAACACAGTATCATATACTGAAGACCAAAATTAGCATGAAGACTGGTAAGGACCCAGTTCTAGATTATATGAAGAACAATTCTCAAATGAAGATACCTAATGGTAAGAGCAAGTCTATACATTCGAAGAAGGCCACTTTCCATAGTCACATAGACAGTTCAACATTTACCAATTCTAATAGCTACTTAAAAGTTGAAAATTATTCAGAATGTTCAACAATGACAGGTGTGCAGAATTTGATTGAATTATAGTTTATCTTATTTATAATTTAGTAGTGCATATTTTTTATACCATAAATAAACCTTACCAACTAGAAAATAAATATTTTAATTTTATTGCATTATTATTATTTCTTCTGAATATCTACTTCGTATATTATGAAAATGGAGAGAAGGATAATATATTGTTTTAATTTCTGCATTTATTAAATACAATTCAGAATAAGACTCTTATTTTTATTCAAACTGGCTTTCTAGTGAAACAATTTTTTGTCTAAAATATATTAATCAAAATGAGTGGTTTATATATATATATATATATATATATATATACATATATATATATATATATATATATATATATATATATACATATATATATACAGGGTCATTGATGGTCGATGGTAGGTTAGACGTTTACGGAGAACGGGACATAGGATAAATCTGAAAATTTGGATCCTGCCATAGAAAGGCACGATCTATCTTTCTAAAATATTTTCGTTTTGGCGGTGTTGCCGCTTCTACTCACAAATTGTAACAACTTTTTTTTTAAATGGGACACCCTGTATATTATTTCATTTTTAGAATCACAATATCTCCAGGATCATTTTTCCTTAATAGTTCCCTATACCTATCTACCTCGGTTTTCGAGATAATAATTATTGTATTTTTTTTTCCTGAAATTATGTAAAACTTAAATTTTAATTTATTTGCCATTTGAACCTAAAGGAGGCTGAAATTTTGCACACTATTTGAAAAAGCCTTGTATTTAATAGTTACCTGAATAAATTCATTTCATGTTATTTTAACGTGACAAACAAAAAAGGTCGAAACGTAATTTTTTCAAATGGGACACCCTGTATATTATTGGAAATTCTAAAAGGCAATTGAATTACCTTCAAGTTGATGTGACATAGTGGTATACCTAACTCGTCAAGTTTTCGAAATAATCGCAAATGCATTTCAAAATCCATTTGATATTTATTTAAATGAGTTAAGATTGAGCGAAATAATTACTCTAATGAAGTTTTGATGAATCTGTTTATTCTCCATGGACAATGTGACAGGATTGTAGCAAGAACATGCAGGATATTCAATGAAACGTATCCTCATTTGCAACCAATGAATGAAAGGAAGTTTATTCTATCTACATATCAATCTATCTGACCCGGCAAACGTTGTTCTGCCATATAAATTATTTTTATCTATCTATTCTTCTATCTGACGATGTATCTCTATCTATCTAACTAACTAAAACTATCTATCTGTCTAGATAGTTATCTATCTATATCATTATATCTATCTATCAACCTATCTGAGAATTTTATATATTAGATTTCAGATTTGCCATAAGCTCAGGGAAATTTTAATCGAAATAGATTGAAAAACATTTACAAAAAAGATGATAATTGATCAGTTATCGAGTGGGATGAAAAATGAGTAAATTACTAAAATGGCTATTGAAAAGTAGGGGTTGGTGATAAAAGGGTAAACATTTAGGGTTGTATGTATTTTTTAATGTCACATTATAGAAAAATAAAATGAAAAAATTTTGTCCAAGAATAAAAAAAAAAGTTGAGGATGAACAACCCTTATCACTTAGGGGTATGAAAAATAGAAAGTAGCCGATTCTCAGACCTACTGAATATGCATCTCAAATTTGGTAAAAATCTGTAAAGCCGTTTCGGAGGAATAAGGTAACTAATAACTGTGACACAAGAATTTTATATATAAGATATATATATATATATATATATATATATATATATATATATATATATATATATATATATATATATATATATATATATATATATATATATATATATATATATATATATATATATATATATATATATATATATATATATATATATATATATATATATATATAACTTTTTGATAATTATTAGCAATAACAGGCTAGGTGAATCTCAAAAAACACGATTTTATCAAAAAGTTAACGTTTCGCCACGACATTCGTGGCTTTCTCAAAACTTTTGAAATATTGAAATTTCTTTGACATTTATTGATTTGAAATAATTATTATTGCTAATAATTATCAAAAAGTTGAAAATAGTTCACAGGCAACAACACTTCAATTAAATAAATAAATATAGATATATATATATATATATATATATATATATATATATATATATATATATATATATATATATATATATATATATATATATATATTTATATATATATATATATATATATATATATATATATATATATATATATATATATATATATATATATAATAAATATATATATGTAAATAAATTGAATAAATTTATAGTAGAGAAGGAACTTGTGAGGAACTGAATGAGACAATAGAAATAAAAGTAAATGACAAGTGTACTTTAATCAAAAATCATAAAAACAAAAAATTGGAACAGTTTGGATTGATTAAGTAACTTAGTTTTAGTATAGTTTTTGTTAAGTTAGATATAAGTTAGCTGCTCCTGTGCACAGAGGATTCAAGCCTCTCTACAGGTTTTATGTATATTTTGCTCTGATGAGTATGTACAAGCAGTTTTCAATAAATAAATTCAATAAATATATATATATATATATATATATATATATATATATATATATATATATATATATATATATATATATATATATATATATATATATATATATATATATATATATATATATATATATATATATATGTACGCATTTTGTAAAATCTCACGTGAGATTCAAGGAGGGACTTTTTGATAATTATTAGCAATAACAGGCTTGGTGAATCTCAAAAAACTCGATTTTGATAAAAAGTTGACGTTTCGCCACGACTTTCGTGGCTTTTTCAAAACAAAAAGCCACACATTTCAGTTTAGTTTTTCGTGATGTTTTCAAATATGCTATCGTATTTTCAAAATATCGATATGCAGGTTATTGTTGTTTCAAGGATACTATATAGTTTCATAATTTTTTGTTAACCCGAACATGGATATTCCTTGTGGTTATTAGGTGATTTATTCGAGCTATAAATAAGAAAGATGTGCCTGTATCTCGGTTACAAAAACAGTCAGGGTCAATAAATATGGTCTATCTACCTTCTCTGTGACCTCTATTCGGCTTTCAAATATTAGGATAAATTTCACAAATTATTAGGTATGATATAAATATATAGAAAGCAAATTCCAGAAGCTTTCCGAATGTTCAAGAATATACGTACTTTTTTCCTATTCATTCTACCACTCTACGTGAAAGAGGTACAGTGTACATGGCACTCAAGTTGTTCGATATGTTACCTAAACATCTACAGGTTATTTCAAATCATGGGACCTTTAAGAGAAGCATTTACAAGTTAATTATGAAATGTGAACCTTACTCGGTCGAGGAGTTCAGGGGTTATTGTTATAAATAAGCTTCTGTATTTTTTTTTGTGACTTGTTTCATTTTTATTTTGTGCATATTTATATTTAATATTTGTACGAATAATCTATGAAATTAATAAACTTATTCTATTCTATTCTATACTGGGCATTTCATTTGAAATAATCAACTATCAGTCACTTTTTCAAGCAACCAAAATAACTGAATATTTTTACCACATTGTGTTGAAGTAACGCAGTGTAGGAAGCCCCCAAGTACTAACAAGCTTCAACCCTAATTTCGATATCATAGTATTTTCCAACTCCAAGATATCAGCGTTTTTCGAGGTCTTGATTTCCGAAGAAAAAAATTGAAATTTTTTATCCCTAAATTAGTAAACTACAACAATTGTATCATATTTAGGAATATAAAGCTGTTATTCGGTATGCCAGAAATTTAGCTTTCTACAGTGGCGTAGATAGCTTTTTGCGATGGAGGGGGATATGACTAAGTGCAAAATTTCATAAGTTTTTCATCTAAAGTTCTAGTTTTCTTAATAAAAATAATCTTTCATGTAGGTAGTACAAAACAAACAGAAGAGTTAAATTGAATTGCAAAAAATTCAAATTATCTGATTTGAAATTATGACTTCGTCAGCTGTGAATTCATTGCACGATGAATTGCCAAAGCAGCCAAACCTTTCAATGGCAAACAATTGGACAAACATGAGTTTTTAATTTGCTATGAATTTTATATATTCAGAAGGGTCATTAAAAGTCCATTTCTTTCATCGTGCTCCTTTGAATCGTTTCATTCGCTTCAAACATCGATATCGTCAGCGTAGCTAATATTCTGAGCAACATGATATTCGAAAAAAAAATTTCTAGGCAATCATCCAGCTCTCTTATTGAATTTTTAGGCTTAACATCGCCTCTACGAATTAAATATTTCTTCCACACTTTCAACTAACGAGAACAACAGGTGTGGCAATAAAAATTTTTTGATAAAGCTCGTCAGTTTCGATGAATTTATCAGCTGCTTTATACAAAACGTATAAATCATGCTAGAAAAGACCGAAAATCTTTCTAATATATTTAGTCAAGTCAACAAATGCTTTTTTGTTCAACTTTTTTCCGCAGTCTCGGAAAACTTTGAGTAAGGTGTCACTCGATTCGAAGTGGCATGTAGATGTTTTTTTGAGAAAAATAAAAATTCGCTCGCGAAAATTGTGAAAGTTATAAACAATATCCTGAAAAAAAGAGCTTTGATTTTTTGCCAATATGTCAAAAATTAATTGAAATTTTTGAAATCTGAAGAAAGATTCGAAAAGAAGGGGAAATTTCCCAAAAGAAAGACTCAACTTCCGGAACTGTATAGGATCAATATTTTCTCAGAGGGGTAAAAATACGGCTGAAAACGGGTTATTTGGTTTGGGCAAGTCACGAGCATTAAGGACACTAAAACAATAAACATTATTCAACCATAATAAATATGAAAATTGAGGAATGAAAAAATTCAGACAGTTACTAAATCGGTGAATAAGCAGTTATCTGGCGATAATAGCGATTTTTCAAATAGTTATCCAATAGTGTGATAACTGTTCACTATAGATCTTAGATTTTTTTTTCATTCTTAGAGCTATTATTATATGGCTTCAGAGTAAATCCACCTTGAAAAAATAAAAAAATTTCAATTTTTCAGTTGTTTATTAACAATTTAAGTAGTTTTGCAACATCAAAATGAAATTATTTTTATAATTTTAATGATCCGTTTTTTATTATCGGAAGCTACAAGGAAATGGTTTTTTTCAATATTCATCTCCTATTGTTTAAAAAAATTGTTATAAACGAATGCGTTGTTTATAAGAGAATCAAGAAAAAATGTATGATTAATTAAAGTGTTCAATTTTGCAACTAAGTAAATTGTTAGTAAAAAACTAAAAAATTGAATTTTTAAATTTTTTTTAACGGGGATCTATTCTGCAGACTTTCGAAACTAGCTCTAAGAAAGGAAAAAAAAATATCAGATCTATAGTTTAACAGTTATCACACTTGCAATGTTCTTGTTTAAGCAGCAAAAAACTATTGCATAACTAATTGAAAAACTGCGAAAAAATGTTTTGTGGCTGGATCATTGTTCATTTACCTATCCAGTAAGAACTTGAAATTTTTTATTCCTTAATTTAATATACCTAGTTAAATAATGTTTATTGTTAAAGTCCCAAATAGGCGTTACTTTTGCTAGCCAGATTACCCGTTTTCGGCCGTATATTAACCCTTCTGAGAAAATTATAAATATTAATCCTACAGTTCCAGGAGACTTTCTTTTAGAAAATATCCTTCTCTTTTTGTATCTTTATTGAGATATCAAAAATATCAATTAGTTTTTGAGATGTTTCTTTCAGTAAATTGATTAACTTTTACAATTCTCTTAAACGAAACTTAACTTCTTTCAAAAAATATCTACATGCTCTTCCGAATCGAATGACACCTTGTCCATATTCTTCCGAGACTCATGAAAAAAGTTAAATAAAAGAAGCACTTGTTGACTAGACTATATTCTCATGATTAGTAAATCTTTCTACAAGATACATGATGTATAAGTCCAGAAACGGATTGAATGCCATCACAAGAAAACTTTTACTAACTCGACAATTTTTATTAACTTCAAAATATTATGGAGTAATTAAATTGATAATCAAAGCTAAGAGTTTTTTTTTTATTTGCGAAGGAAGATGTCAACCAAAACCTCCTCGCTCTTCTTCTCTTTCTGAATTTTATACTACCTATACTATTCAACGAAACTGCTTTAGATATAATACTATACTATTAAGCAAAAACTCGAGATTTTTTTTAATAGTAAGTACAGTATACAGTTTAGAAAGAGAAGAAGTGCGAGGAGATTTTTATTGACTTCTTTCTTTCGGAATAAAAATTTTCCATTAGAGTCATTTGAACTTTTTGGTTCTCCTCTTCTAAGCGTGAAAGTTATACAATACTCAATAATTGCACATACATAATATCGAAAAAGGTGCTAGTGCTCAGTAAATTTCATGTATACTTATAAATACGTAGATACGAAGACTTTTATTCGATTCTACTATAATTTTTGTAGGCTCATGGGGGGGGATTGATCCCCTTGATCCCCCCCTATCTACGCCACTGGCTTTCTATATATTAATTTGGACACTAGGCGCAAAACGGTTTTTTTTCGTCGAAGGTTTGAAAACCAATAAATATCTTAATTTACTTCAATCAATATGAATAATATATGAAAGCGGCATAATAATAATGAAATTGCATTGTTTGGGTACCTATTCAAAACTTCAGAAACAAATTATAAAATGTTCAAAAACACAACACGAGACAAAAATTTCTAAGGTTACCTAGTTTCAATGCAATAATAAATCACTTTTCGTACGGTTCCTGAATGAAAATCAGAAAATAGTGACGAACCTCTGTTGCTAACGCATTTTTTTTTGAAAATGCTACCAGAGTTGGAAATTATTATATACTTAATGTTGAATGATAATGTTTATAAGTACAAGACTAATAATTTCACGGAAATACCGGAGGTTAGGTATTATATACATCACCGACTTGTACTGTAATACTCGCTCAATAATTCTTTTTTCAGTATATGAATAACAAAAATAAGTATGTCTATTGTGTCTCCTACTTCATAAAACGAAATCATGAATTCGTGAGCATTCAAAAATGAAAAAAAAACTTCAACTTTCATCTCAGCTAACTTTCCACTTATCAACCGGCTGTGGTCTACGGTTGGAAAACAATCTAGGGCACAGACGGTACCGAGTTCGAATCCCGGTTAAGATATGGAAGTTGAGAATATCCATGAGTTTCAGTGGTATCATGCATTTATATTTATCGCGAGTTCGTTCACGATGATTAAATTTTCATCTGAGATGATCGTTATAGTATTCGCTGATGATTTGAAATTGATTTCTCACCAAGGTGATGTTAGATATTAAACAAACTCCTAATATCAAACATAATTTTTAAAGGTCAACAAGCAGCAACTAATCAAGAATTTATATCGAATAATTGCATACATTATTATTATTTATTCATAAAAATATTGATACGGTAAAAGTGAATCCGACCATCAACGGATTCAGCGTGGGAGTGGGTGTAACATAATGCCAAAAAAATCCTTCAATTTGACGATTTCGCCTCGTGCGAATAATGTGTTTATGGAAACGGAGCCTTCATTGAACCTTTCTGTTCAAATTATTCAGTATCTGAATAATATGCATGGAGAAGGGATTGATTTTCTTTATAAACGACAAGTTCGTTGAATACTGGATTCCATTGTTTATACGCTCGTTGTGGATAACACGTAGGGGTGATAATATGGTGTTCATAAGCAAGTTAGTCTTGGGATTTAGCCTCGTTCTTTCTTCATGTGTTTTCAGTCAGCAATTCGAGGAGTCAGCAGGTATTCATTCTTTATTTTAATTATGCGCCTTTAATTAGGAAACTATTTAAAAAATAGAATGTGCATATCAATAAAACGTTATGAAGGTAGTTCTTTATCGAACTAATTCAATCTGCCACAATTTATTATAACTTCATAGGTATAGATTTTTACATTATGGTGACCTCAACGCCTATATGCTTTCCTCAAGGTTTTTGGAAAGATCCTTTACGCGGCTTGCGGTAGAAGTTCACTCGTGGAAATAGTCACGTCAAGATTGAAAAATTATATATGGGCCTTCCTCGGAATACAGCAACAGATGTTTGTCGGCACGCCGTGAAAGATAAATACTCAAATAGGGCGTTATTTATGGCGTTGACGAGATGCACAGACTTCCCACGGAAAACGTATAATACTATCAACACACGAAACTCGTCATTCTCTTTCCCGGCATTCTGAATAATACGGTTCGTGAGATATTATGGTCTCATTATTATATATGGATTCGATAAATGGAAACTATAACCAGTATTTGTGAAACAATCTTAGTACAGTAAGTAAATAAAATTTTATAAATTGATACTAGTATTTACTGTTTAAATACGTTTAATGTACCGGGTGACCAGATAATAATGCAAAGTGTATCTCGTAAACTAGGTATTCTTCGCAAAGACTTGCGGTAAAAAATGTTATGACTAGAGTGGCCAACAGAAAAACCTTTATTTTCAATTTTCCAAGAAGATCGCCAGGGGGGTAACCTCCATCTAAAACTTTCACAGTGATTTTTCTCTGCAATGCACCTGGTAAATGTACCACAAAATTATTTCCTTCCATAAGCTATATTCGATTAATTTTTGTACAACACTTTTTGACGTATCTATTTAAATGGAGTGGTGGGGCGTGATTCAATGTTTTTTTGAATGAACAGCTGTAACTCCTGAACGGATTTTAACAGCGTTGGTCTCGTTGAAAAAAAGCATTTACTGCTACATTAAAACCATTTCATCTGTGATAAGTCAAATTTTTAGTGATGCCGCTAGAGCGCGTTTTTTTATATAATAACAAAAGTATGCCAATTTATCAAAAAAACCAAATGCAATAACCTAATTTTGTTTCCATAAAACTGTAGTGTGTTACACACGTATTTAAAAGATTCTCACAAAATTATTACATTGTGACGTACGTTTCAGATCTACAAGGTCCAATTTGAATAAAAAGCTTAGTTTGTGAATATCATTGATGATATTTTGTTCATTATAGTTCGAAGGTACTTCTCATCCATCATCATGATTCGCATTTCGAAGATGAATGAGAGTGCATCAATAATTATTGATATTGAATTTCCGCTTATCACTTGGAGAAATATGTTTAATAATGTAATTTGAAACAAACATTTAGCTTACCGTTTCACAAATACATTGAATAATAAAAATTGTAATTATTATGTATGAACGTTAGGAGCACTAGAGATCTTATGAACATTTGAATAAATATGTTAGTATAAATGATTTTATGAAATTTCTCGGAAACTAATGAATTTGGTTAAGGAAAAAATTCCTGTCTCATAGGGAAACCTGGCATCGAGATATTGAAGTTTGTTTGCCAATTATTTTAATAAAACATTTATAGGATGAATTACCTTTCAGACTACTCAAGATACCCACGTCGATTTCATAAGCACCAGAGCATCTTCAACTTCTTAGGTGGCGGAAGCGGCTATCATGAAACATCACACTTTAAACCGAGTGGCGGTTTTGGGAGTGCTGCTGCTCAATCGCAGGCGAGTGCAGGAGTAGCTCAAGCGCAGGCTCAGAGTCAATCTCTTTTTTTCGGCTTCGGACCTTTTACAGCAGGCCTTGCTCAAAGCCAAGCACAAGCGCAAGCGGGACGAAGAAGATACTTTGATTATTATGACTAGTAAGCTTACAATTTGTGTATTATCAATAATTTAATTATTACCTACTGTTATAGTAAAAAATTTATTAATTAACTTCTTAATGCATATTCAATTTTTCTGTACCTTGTAAATTTGATATTTTGAATACATGAATTGAATACGAAAATTAGACTAATTTGTACTAATGCAATATAATCATCTTCCAAGTCGCACTTTTTCCACGTTTAAATCATACATTTAAACCAAGGCTGCCCAACCAACCTCAGGCCCGCGAACGAATTTCGAATGGCCCGCCGCCCGCGTGAGCAAGTTTAAAAATTGCCTGTCTAAAGTACATGCAGTTGGATGATATTATAGACTATTCACATACGTCAATTCAGGGTTTTATTTGAAGAATATATCAGCAAATATGTAGAGTTACAACTGTACTGCGTTGTGAGATGGTTTTCAAAGAGAATCATGTTGAAAAATTTCTTCACCTTGAGAGAGCAGGTGTTGGAGTTTTAGAAGAAGAAAGGGTGTTTCATTTGGAAACTGATTGACTGAAAAAAGAATCCTGGTTGAGTGATTTTGCATTTACTGTTGACATTATCAATTACCTCAATATTTTAAATCTCAAATTACAAGGAAAAAGTTGTTCACTTCCCACCGCGCTTCTGACTATGCTTACTTTGATAAGAGGATTCAACCCTGAATTAAATCTGTTTTCAATGAATTAAGCCAATGAAAATATTGCCCACTTTCCTACACTCAAAGAAATTAAAGAGAAGCTCAATATCGACACTATCCATTGTACTAAGTAGGAATCTAAAATTATATGCTTATTAATGTCGTTACAGAGCAGATTCCAGGAGTTCGAAGTATAAAAACAAATTGACAAATTTTTGTGAATCCTTTTACGAACAGTTTGACTGAAATAATAAGTCATTCTGCTAATATTCAGTTGGAACTCACAAATCGTCAAAATTATTCTGCAATAAAAAACTCTTTTCAGAAAAAATATCGTCAAAGTCAGAAACTTCTTCAGAAGAATTTGTAGATTTTTGGAAACTGGTACCAAAAGAAAATTTTCCTGCAATAACTAACCTGGCCTTCCAATTTCTAAGTAGTTTCGGTTCAACATATGTTTGTAATCCGAATTACTTATATAAAAAATAAATTTTATTGTTGTGTCTGTCAACATCTGATTTGACGCCTTATATAGGAAAATTATTGAAACAAAAAAAAATTCAGAAATCACATTGATTGTGCCAATTTTTAAGTTTGATTTTAAATTTTGTTAATTGTATTTCTTTAAATAGCAGAATATGCTGTTTATGTTATTATTTTAATTGAACTGTCAGCGGTCAGTGGCCCGCCTGTGATTTTTGAATCGTCCTTTTTGCCCGACTGTTAAAAAGGTTGGGCAGCCTTGATTTAAACTAATAACAATTTTATCTTCAATTAATCCAAGCAAGGCCTACATAAATTATTTTAATTCAAACTCTTGAAACAAACTTATTATTTTTTTTCCTAAGCTGAGAAGACCCCTTGGACATCTTTAAATTTCATGGCATATGTGGCAGATGTTTGACAAGGATGCTACTGAGCACTTCTTAAGAGCAACATAATTTTTAATTCATCAACTCTTTTACATACAAAGACTGTAAAATATTTTATTCATGCTATAATGTAACTGAAAATGTATATATATATATATATATATATATATATATATATTTATATATATATAAATATATATATATATATATATATATATATATATATATATATATATTTGTATGTGTATTTTTTAAAGTAAAAAGAAACAATTGACTTTATTAATTTCATTGAAATACACCAGCATCTTATTTACTCATGTCCCAATTAATATATTTTACCTAACTTCACTCTTCCTGACAAAGGAATTGAAGCAATATAATGTTGTTCCAATTCATGTTTATCTTTTAAATGGCAAGCTTGGTTGAAATTCCGAGATTTCAAGATAGATTAGGATTTGATGTTAATATCCAGGTCCAACCTGAAATCAGTTTTATGTAATAACTAATAATAAAATATTTTCAGCCAGAAACAATATACCATAAACAAAAAATTGTATTCCTAAACTTTCTCTACAATTAACAAAATTTAGTTACCTGAGATGAAGTGCCAACTCAACTAAAAATCACAAAATGAAGTTCTCCACAAACACAAATGTTTCATCTTTTGTAACTGTTGTCGCTGCTCACATTGTATGTTCCAGTGAGTGCCCTATGAGGAAGACTGGGAATGCGCAAAGTTCTTTCCAAAGTAAGGGGAAATACGTGGGGATGTTTATACTTGACATAACATTCTGGATGTTTCAAATAATTACTGAAAAATTAAAAGTGGAATATATATAATATATATATATATATATATATATACATATATATATATATATATATATATATATATATATATATATATATATATTTATATATATATATATATAATATAATATATATATATATATATATATATATATAATATATATATATATATATATATATATATATATATATATATTATATATATCAGGCACGTATCCAGGGGAGGGGCCCGGGCCCCCCCGAAATCCCGAAATTTGAAAATTTTTTCCATTCGATATTCTTCACAGAAAAGTCTTCAGTATAGAATTTTCTGAATTTATTCAAATAAGTCCACATTTTTGAGTGATTTTCGTCTTTGAGCTCCCCCCCCCCCCCGAAACGAATTTCTGGATACGGGCCAGTTATATATATATATATATATATATATATATATATATATATATATATTAGAATTCTTCGTATATAGTACATGGTGAATTTTATCTTAATAAATATCTCCAGCACGGAAATTATCTAAAAAACAGATATCACTTATACGAAGTGAACCAGAAATAAGTTATGACAGATAACACATTAAATTTCCAATTAGGAACACCTATTCTTCATTTCATTTCTACGTTTTTTAAGTATGTTTCATGTATCATGTCCTATACCTAAATTCAGTTGTTTTCAAAAACAATTGAATTAATGTTAGAATGTAATTTACTTAGAAAAATCCTTAAAGTGTAGTTGAAAAATAAACTTGAATCAAATGCTGGAAATGTCATCCACCAACATCCTGGCAGTATCCGAGGCGAAATTCCAACTCCTGCAAAACATTATTTGCAACTGAAGGTTGTATTTGTTACAATGCAATTAATACTGAGATTATTCACTTATGAAGAATTTACTTTAGTTGATTCTCTATGTTCATCTCTCATGTTTTCCTGTTGCTCTGATCTGCTAGTTGTTAATACATGTTAGATATCGTATAATCACGTTGTAAAAGTTATATGATATAATAAAATATAATCACTCGTTATACGTGCTATTTCATTGCATCCAACTGTATTAATCTCATTTCTTCATGTAGCTTAGTTTTTAATCTATACTAATCAACTTTTATCCGTCCATACAAGTCCTTTTATCTATCGACATAGTTCTTAGATTTGTGATACTCTTACAAAAAAGTCTAAAGGTTTCCAATCCAACCTGGATGGCCATTTAATTGGACCACCTTTACCAATCAATCTAGATCTTGGCCACTTGATTATAGGACATGATACACGAAACTTTCTAGACTATTGCGCAGAATCCGAAAATATATTATTTATAGGATGTCCTATTTAAAACAGTGTTGATACCTACTTCTGGTAGCACCAAAAGAACCACCATATTTAATTTAATTTTTTTGAAAGAAGAAAAGTTGACTTAATAAAATCGATTTTCAAACATCTATTTACTGTTATTGCTGATAAAAAATAAATAAGTAGAAATACAGCGCAGACAGAAACGAAGGGCAAAATTTAATTTTACTTATCGCATTGAAAATTGGTAGTATAGGTAATAAATAACTATTTTTACCTTGTCGGATCAGGAGGACACTGATATAAATATTCTGTTTTTTTGAAATAGTCCAGAGGATGCAGTCTATGTGAATGATCCATATATTGGTCTCGATGAAACTGACAAGCCTGAAAACAAGACATCTGGATCGTTTCAAAGCTCATATTTACCATAGAGCAATAATAATTTTTGAAATCATTCTTTCCATTCTCGGACCAAATATAGTAAACTTTTTACTAATTGAAACTGTTAATTATATATATTTCTGAGAGGATTATGACATCAAGTAATAATTACAATTACATCGACTTTATAACTAACAATGATTTTTTTCTCAGATATTCTACTTTTTCAAAGAGTTTTTGATTTAATTTCCTACTTTTCTGGTTCAAAATTATTTCAGCTCAAAATTTTATATTTTTTGAACTATTTGTCATTAGGAAAAATAAATTCTCTCATTTTATTACTTTCTGGCTAAGAAAGTCAAAAATTAATTTTTGACATTATTCACACATAAATGGTCAACTAATCAAATTCAACTCTAAAGTTACGTTAAGTATTAGTTACCACTTTAGATGAACAACTGAAATGTGCAACTCATAGTGAATATCTTGTGGGTAGATTAGGCTCAGTAGTGTTTATCTTTATACAGTCAGAAATCAGGTTGATTTGAATACATATACCGAAAATCATCTATACATTGTACAAATTTTTCAGTCGCTCTTAAGATATGGAACTGTTTCTGGGGTAATAGTTCATGGGTGGATGGTGTTGTCGCTATACAAAAACTTGCGATTAGAGTGATGTACAGGATAAAATTTTGAGATTATTGCTATGGAATCTTTAAATCGAACATAATAAGAAAATTAATAATAATAAAGTTTTATTATCCATCAGACATTAGTCCATTTATAGGACAATCATATCAAACTAAACTAGAATACAAAATATAAATCACATTACTAAGAGGTCAAAATACATTACAGAAAACGTAACAAATATGTATCACAAAACAATTTTATAAAGCATTGTTTTAATATATTACAAAACAGAAGAATTTAAAATACTTTTACGCAATTTAATAATATATCTCCAACTATCACAGTGCAGATCACAATTATTGCCTACAGTTGAAATTGGAACACATAACATAAACAGGCGATTTAAAATAAATATTTGTTCTCTTCTTCTCCAAATCAAAAGTCCAGTCAGATCTGGTAGACAATCTTTGAACGAAGAATGGTATCTGGTACACATAAAATCTATTTCGATGTGACCTAACTTGTATAAGAAAGCAAATAAACTAGCAAATGACAGATCAGGATTAAAAATCTCTCCCTAATCCTCAATCTTCTAGAGAGGTGCATCCAGAACAGTACGAACACATACAAATCAAAGGTAATTATAGTTCTTCTCCTTGTATAAGACATCGCTCTGAACTTAGCTTTGTTAAACAAAGTTAACATACTTACCTTACCAAGCCTGTTTATGTATAGAACATTGTTATTCTTGTATATGGACAAGCATTATTTAGATGAATGGAAGAATAATATCAACACAATGTGAGTTTGTTCAGCTGTCTACCCTTCATATCATTTGTCTTTAACAAAAAGTAAACAAAGTATTTAAGGTTATTCAACTGCGTTCCCCTCAATCTAAAGATAAATAGATCCGAGTCTTTCAGGAAAGAATTATATAAAATGATATTGAATATTGAGTTTCACAATTCTTGTGAATTCATTAATCACTGTAACCGAACAAAGAATATGGCTAGTAATTATTGAATACTCACTATGTAAAAATCGTCCACTTCTCTCTGTCGTTTAGGATCACTCATGGAAATGTTAATGTTGGGCAGACGTAAATGTCTGTTTGCTCTTGAAGATCCCAAAATTGCAATATCAGGCCTAGGAGTATAAGGAGTTTTCATAATTCCCCAGTCATCTGATGGCATCTGAAGTAATTAAAATTAATTGATTTTACCACAATTACTTTTAGATAGATAATTTATTCGTGGTAACATACAAATTCAGTATTTACAAACCTCAATCAAAAATGTTTACAACTCAAACCGTCCTAACTCTTGCCAACAATTCAAAATTATAAAAACCAATCCCTGTTAAAGAGTCAAATAATTGAATTAAACATACCTGCATTTTGGAAATATTCTCATTCCTGAAATTCTGAAAATAACTTATATTTCCGGAACCATACAGTGAGCTATATCCGTACTTAATGGGAACATGAGCCCCCATGAAACCAGGCTGAATACTTGGAGGATAATATGTAGCTTTCATGTCAGACAAATTAATATCTCCCATTGTTTATGTTTTTCTTGGAAGAATAAACGAAAAATTTTGGTAAAATTAAAATTATAAATTAATATTTAGCATTCATACTACTGGATATTTTGACGTGATTTGAATTTTGAAAGCTAAAGACATAGAGTACTAAAGTATCTTCTTCTCTGATTAGATCCAAACATAGAAATCTTAATATTATATTTATAAATCTATGGATCCAAAATAAGTATGCTACACTAAGATCAGTTATTTATTTATTTAGCGTATGGCATCATAAAAGTAGAGATAAAATGAAACAGAATAAAGTACAATTCAGTATCATACTATTCATACTGAACCTGAGCTTAGTGTAGATTACTTAGCCTGCAAAATACAGCATTAGACCATACTGTATGGTCTAATCTAATGCTGTATTTTGCAGAGTAATTTACTAAACACGCTCTACTAATTATTAATATTACAATATTACACTGTGACAAACTGGATTAATGATGGATATGACATGTAATCACGATAAAATAAATGTATCGTAACATATAATAGTATATTCTTCTCTGTATACTAAAAGTCAGTTTTAACAGGTAATTAAACAATTTCTTTATATCCATTGATTTTAATTTTTTTATTAGGGAATATGGTTGATATTCCTTTTTCAGAAAAATATAGATCAATTGAGAAAGTTTTATAGCGTACGTTTATATGACGCGTTGTCACACTATACTTTATAGGCCCATTAGCTCAGTTGGTTAGAGCGTCGTGCTAATAACGCGAAGGTCGCGGGTTCGATCCCCTCATGGGCCATAAATTTTTTATAAATATTAATTTTTAATTGAATATATTCGAATCATATAGTTTCAGATGGATTTCCGTTCCGTTCTAGTGGAATGTATTTATCATGGTGGAAATTTACCAGGAAGTTCAGGAATAATGGTTAACAATGGACATGTTATCACTACTTTGACTACAATTACTCCATTTCTGACTAAATCTGATTATCGAAATATTGCTAGAAAACAAGCCGATCACCCTATAGAACTTGATCTGAGGGATAACTTGCAGAATGTTTCCTTCTTTATATATTACAAAGATGATGACAGTTCCACACGTTCAAGAAAGGCATTTTTATTAAATTATTTATTTTCTGATAAAATAGCGCAATCGACCAAGAATATTTTCCATAATTGGTCCATTGATTATCCAGACAATAATAAGAATTTCCATTTGATGTCTCTATTCGTTATACTGAAATTAGATGGCTCAAAAAATAATTTCCAAGATGATATTCATCAATGGTTTGAAAAATTACCAAGAGCAACATTCACGAAAGGGCAACATTTAACATGTATGAGTGCAGCTTTTGGAAATCAAAATTTTCTTAATCATTGCAATGTAGGAATCCTTTCAAATATTAGTGGTATAAACTATTGTTTAATCTTCAGTGACTTACCTCTCACTCCTGGAAGTGAGGGTAGTCCAGTGTACTGTGATAGTTCATGGTGAGTAAATAGCATTAACTGCTACAGCATTACCATGAGTGAAAATCAGTTTGATTTTAGTGATTACTCCAGTCAACATAATTCCGCAATTCAAACATCTGTATATAACGGGTATCTTCCGAATAATATTACTTTTTTAAATTGTGAATCTCATCGGAATTATAATGACGTGACATATAATTTAATCTGTTGAATGAGTTCTAAGATGGATTTTTATTCCAGGCCATATCCTATGGGCATAGTTATTTCAGTTGTAAATTGGTGGAAAAATGAATGCCTCAATTTCACTGTAATTGCCGACCTTGGACAAGTATTACAAGAGATTGTAAAAACAGGTGAATCTATGTTTATTGAATGCGATGCAACGGTTAATAATACACCTTCAAAACTATTGGGTAAGTACTTGTGTATATATATATATATATATATATATATATATATATATATATATATATATATATATATATATATATATATATATATATATATATACAGTGCTTTCATGATGAAAGGAACAAATTCATTAAAAAATTAGGTTTCTATTTCATGTTAAAATCCTCGGACAGGTCGCTTAGTATTTTTATTTGGGCATTTTTCGCAATAAAAATTTTGTATACAGGGTGTCTCATTCAAGAGCTATGGCTTTGTCATTAGTTTTTTTAAAGGTAATACCCTGTATATTATTTCACTTTACAATTCTACGATAAATTCTTATCACTTTTTGTGAACATACCATATGCCTCAACTCGATGGATTGCCAGAAACGGAGATAGTGGGTAATGAGAGGTACGATATGAAAACACACAAATGTAATTACTAATTTAATTATTACATATGTTCAATCTGTTGTCCGTTTACTTCGAGACATTTTTGAAGTCGATTCAATGTTTCCCGTTGCACATTTTCAATTACTTCTGGACTGATAAGTCTTATTTCCTGCCTGATTCTCTCTTTTAGATCATCAATATTATTTGGTCTATTCAAATAAACTTTAGACTTCAAATAACCCCATAAGAAAAAATCCAATGGGGTTATGTCCGGTGATCTTGGCGGCCACTCAATCGGACCTCTCCGTCCTATCCATCTGTTGGGAAAAGTTGCATCAAGAAATTGTCGAACAGCGATTGAATAGTGAGGAGGTGCCCCATCTTGTTGTAAACCATATCTCGTTATTAGGTATGTCAGGATCTTGTGGGTTAGGAAACAAAACAGCTAAAGCCGGAATGAGTTCGAACTGGAGAAAGTTCAAGTAGTCCTCTCCGTTTAGTGTTCCTTCAAAAAAATAGGGACCAACTATACGATTTCGAACAATCGCTGCCCATGTATTAATTTTTTGAGGCCGCTGTGTGTGGCATTCTTGCATCCAATGAGGATTCTCGGTCGCGCCCAATACCTACAGTTTTGTCTGTTGACGTGGCCATTTAAAGTAAAGGTGGCTTCATCAGAAAAAATTATGTTTGTAATGAAATTTAGATGTTGATTATGAATTCAAGAATCTTCTCACAAAACTGTACTCTGCGGTCAAAATCGTCTTCTAATAATTCATGTACCTGCTTAATTTTATAGAGATGATACTTATTTTCCTTAAGTATTTTATGCACGGACCCTACTGTTATATTGAAATTATTAGAAATTGTTGTAATGGATGTTTGAGGGTTATCTTCTGATTCTAGTAGAACGTTCAGCACTGTTTCTTCAGATACTCTCGGTGGTCTTCTTTTAGGTAAATCTCTAACGTGGCCGTATCTCCTGAATTTTGATTCAATTTTGCTGACTGTCGATCTAGTAATTGGCGGACGATCAGGATGATTTTCATTGAATAGATTGCAGACTTCTTCTTGTGAACGCACCCTATCTCCAAAACCAATCATCATAAGTACTTCAATACGTTCTCTCTCAAGTAATTGCATTTTCTTAAACAATGAAGTAGTGTAGTGCCTGGAGCGTTAAAAACGTGAAAACTGCGGAATATACAGCACCAGTGAATGAATTCAGATGGTACATGTGAAATTTCATTCTTCAGATTTAATGACAATGTTTACCTAAATTTTTTTTTGTACTTTTAATCCACATTTTAAATCTCCAGGTGCTCCACTATCTCCGTTATAATCTGGGAATCCATCAAGTTGAGGCATATGGTATGTTCACAAAAAGTGATAAGAATTTATCGTAGAATTGTAAAGTGAAATAATATACAGGGTATTACCTTTAAAAAAACTAATGACAAAGCCATAGCTCTTGAATGAGACACCCTGTATACAAAATTTTTATTGCGAAAATTGCCCAAATAAAAATACTAATCGACCTGTCCGAGGATTTTAACATGAAATAGAAACCTAATTTTTTAATGAATTTGTTCCTTTCATCATGAAAGCACTGTATATATATATATATATATATATATATATATATATATATATATATATATATATATATATATATATATATATATATACAACAAGTATTCAATGAAGTTAGTTTGTTCTCTATCAACATGTCTTTTACTAAAAACTGACTAAATATATGTGTAAATATTACAGTCAGAATTTTTTTTTCTCGTGTCAATCTAAAAATCGGCTAGCTATGGATATATATCATCCTTTTTTGTCTTCGCCTCTCTTCCAGATGCAGTCGAATTGACTTTATTTCAGATATATAGTGGAACCATTTGGGGTACAGCTATACTAATTGAAAAGGACAAGGGAATTTTCATAACAAATGCACATGTAGTTGTGAGTATCCTTCATCATTTTGCAAAAACTGAATAAATCTTCGATGTTGCTTTTCTAGGATTCCAACAATGAAATCATCATTTACGTAAACAATAAAGCCGTTTTTTGTGATTTGATTTATTCAAGTCCTGAGAATCACTTTCTAGATATAGCAATCTTGAAAGCAAAAGCGAAATTGAAAATGCCTTATAAGGCAGCGAGTTTCTCGAAAAAAAAATTAGGATGTGGTGAGTATCAACTTAAGTTGAATACTTGAACAGAAATCATAACTGTCCCATTAATTTGAAGAAGAATGAAACAAATAATTTTTCGCAGGCCAGTTGGTTTATGCTGCTGGTTTTCCTATTTTTTCAAAAGAAACCAACATGGGACCCACTATTACAGAGGGGTACATCAGTCATGTCCATCCTCACATTATTAAAACTACTTGTAGCGTATACCCAGGAGCCAGTGGTGGTGCAGTTCTGGACCAAGAGGGTGGACTAGTTGCCATCATTGTTTGTAATGCTAAAATTACACACCCAATAAATAGGACTTATCCAAACTTCAATATGAACATACCAATTTCGTTACTTGAACCTATATTAGAGAATTATATGAATAGTGGAGGTAATATTTCATAATCCTCAGGTATTTCATTTGAATGAATTGAATTCTCATGACTTGACAAAAGCTATTGTAAATTATGATTTTTTGTACTTGATTGAAATACTTATTTGTTTTGATTTCCAGACAGTAACTACCTGAGCCAAATTTCATTAATTGATGTCAGTGTCTGGAACTGTTTCTCCAAACTCTAATTGACGGATTCGGGATATTGTACGGCATGAGGATTATCATTAAATACTTTCTTAAAACATTTGGTGATTCTCTTAAATATTCCTCCTTATACCTCATGGAAAAAACTGTAGAATAATATGCGTGCGGTAAATATCTTTGACAACACGTGATTGATCAATTATCGATCTGGACAGGGTGGACAAATTTCGATGCTTGTATGGGGTATCTCGGTAATTATAGGAGATACAAAACAATGGAAGGCGCATTCTCGATCTATTTTTCGAGACTAATTCAATGGCGAAAACCAAAATTACCTTTCGTCTTTTGTTTTAAAATTTTATTAATGGTATCAAAGTATTATTGAGAAACACAGTGATAACAACTTTTTTCCAAGAATCGATTTCAATAAAATTGAACTTGTATGTTTCTTCGAATAGATTTCAGCTGATATGAGCCAAATACTTTTTACCGTAATTTTCACGAAAACAAATGTGGACTTTTTGAATTGAACAAATTAAACAGTCCGTAATTGCTGAGAAGAGACAACAATAATATATATAATACATATACATATACATATATATATATATATATATATATATATATATATATATATATATATATATATATATATATATATATATATATATATATATATATATAATACTACTTTCATACATTCATAGGAAAAATTTAAGTAAAACTCTTGATTCTTCGCCAAGCTTTCGAATTTTATTTAATTCTTCCGCATGGCTTCTGGAAATACAATATAAATTATTTTATTTCGATTTAGTTTCTCAATTATTTGCTTACTACCGTTTTCATTCATCCTTTACTCTTAAACCCGTATTACTTGTAAAAAATTATGCGGTGATGATATTGCGAAGTAGTTAATTGAAGTTTTGGATTCTTTTGAAACCCGCCTTTGACTAATTTCCAATATCTATGTAAAATGAGCACTCGATATAACTATCTGATGCGTGCGGTCTCGTACACTCTTGATATTGCAGTCGCATCTGTTGGAGATAGGAATTCAAAGATACATGAAAACAATTGATTCCTTCAAGCGATTATATGACGACATTCAGTATTCACGTGATTGAAATATTTGTTACGAACTCAAGACGAAATGAAGGTAGACATTTGACATGGATATTTTATCTGTTGAAAAAATTACGGTTAATTTAAATTGGAATCACGAATTTATTTATGGTGTCGACGTCACAATAGGCATACACGTTGAAATATATTCGTTTGAAAACTAGTATCTGGTTTATTACTATAGTTTCATACCACTAAACCAGATCTTGTGTTTCGTCAACAAATCGACAGCATCTCGAAATTTATGGTCAACTTGTGTGTCAGGGTGGTTTTTTTTTTCACAATAGAGTTGAAATTTGTTAAGCGGATTATGTTGATGTTGAGGTACTTTCTTTCGTTAGTTTCAACTTTTTTTCAACCACGATGCGTGTCGTAATTTTTTTTTTATAAAATAAATTATTTTTATTTCAATTCGGTTTGCTATGTGAGCGTGATATTTTACAATATAATTCTATCCGTTAGAATCTCGACGCAATGCATTTCGCGCGATAAATACGACCTCAGTGATGGAGCTCCGCTGCTAAAGCCTTTTTTTATGTAACGTTGTTGTAAATGTTTCGGCAACTTGGTATGAATAAATGCCTGTGCACGAAAGAACAGTGGACTGTATGCAAAATTAGAAAATTAAAATAAAATAGGTGATATTATCCCAAAATAAAAACTAACTTACCCCGAACTGTAGATTCCCTGATTCTGGTATATCTTCTTTCTATGAAAAGAGGATTTTCGGGAAGGATTGAGGAAAGACTAGGAAATGAAGTCGTTAGACCAGCACACAAAATCTACAAATTCTATGGTTTCCCGAAACTAACGATACACAACTATTATGCGGTGGCAACTATATAAGATAAAATGTAAGCGAGATATTGTAACTATTTCTCGAAACTAATTATACAAATTTTGAAAGAACGACTAATCATGTACTACTCGGCGATATCGATTCAATAATGATTGTATTCATTCGATGTCGAATATCGCAACATCGGCTAATAGCAGATGTTAGTACCTACCTAATACCTGAAAAAGTGTAATATCACATAAGAGATTAAATCAAGGGCGCAAACAGTAAATATTGTGTAAAATTTTGAAATACTTTTCAATAAACAGTATTACATTGTGAAATGCCAAAATGTATCAGGGAAAATATATAAATTGTCACATATTCCTGAAAGACTGATGTAGAATGAAGATAGAGCAAAAATACTCAAAATATCGAAACGAAATTCTTATAGATGCCACAAACATGGCGAGCGAGTTACATCAGAACAACACAAATACTTTCCACAAGTATCGTTGGTTACCTACATAAGCACTACACTACTATTTTACTACTGACGGATGGTATGGACTTCGAGGGAGTTTTCACTATTTCTATTAGTTTCACTAATTTTTCTTTGAAAGTGAACCAGTTCTTTCTAGATATTATTTAATATAATTAAGGAAACACTATATCCTTTAAGTGAACAATATAGTGGCCAATGAAATTAAATTAAGAATAAATTACACATTTCATATATATATATATATATATATATATATATATATATATATATATATATATATATATATATATATATATATATATATATATATATATATATATATATATATATATATATATATATATATATATTAATATATATATATATATATATATATATATATATATATATATATATATATATATATATACAGTATGATCATTGAAATAAATTATATAGTATCAAAAATTATTTGCGGCTATAAATAAATCAATAACAACCGAAAAATAACTGCCTTTTTACGAAATGAGTTATAAACCACTTCCTTGGAACGTTATGTATTGATTGTGAGAAATATCTCTGACTTGGTCAACCGGTGCAGGTATTTTACCTACCAGTTTTGTTTAATCTCACAAAACAAAACAAAAAAGTATTTCTTTGTTGTGTTCTGATGCGCAAATGTTCGGATTGTTTAAACACTAATTTAGGGAATTTTGCATAAGTAAACATAGATCACTGCATAGATTTGAACATTCAGCACCTTCGATCTACCTATAATGGTGTATTATTGTTTACTGAAAGTTCACCCTGGAACTATTACGTTTTTTTTCAAACACCTTTTGTTTGCATCACGAATTTTACAAGGGAAGCAAACGAATTTATTTCGCATGACCCTTTTCTAGAATAAACAACTTAGATCTAATAAAATAGAAACAACTGTACGTTGTTATCGATTCTCTATAAGTCGCTACCATCCCCAGCATAAGTAAGTAAGTTATTCTTGGGTAGGGCAATTTTGCCTGTAGTCGTAATTTGCAGAATAAAAAGAGCTACAGTCAGTCAAGGAACGGCTAAGCTTTGCCTTACACGGATCAGATAATGACAAAGTAGGTATTTCCATAATCAGTGGGTATATCGCCTATTCGAGTAATTGCTAAACAGGCGCAACCAGTGGAAAATTACAATGAATTCCGTGCGCTGGACATGATAGAGAAGCCATGCAGTCTGGACAAGTCAAGAAGATTTCGAATTCAAATTACGTCCATCGTTTGACAACATTCACATATACAACCAACAACTCAGTCGGTACGTGATTTGATTAACATCAGTATCGTCGACAAAGACGAAGAACGAACGTCTCTATAGCACATAAATATTGCATTACCTACGTGAACAGATACCATACATGCCGCCGAAGTATCAAATGAATTCATAAAACTTAGGTAGCATTCAGTAAAAACGAAATATTCTGATCTATTCGAATTGATTCAAATAAACAATAACCTACGAAGGTAATATTTCAGTATCCTGTTAATATATCAACAGAAATTAGGTACATAATATTTGGCTGATTGAAATTAGAAATACCTAGTCTTTTACTTGAGCATTAGATAATTGTTGAACTGAACCGTAACTCTTCCCCGTAGTGTGTATCTATATTCCGGTATCCTGTAAATACTAAATTATGTCGCGACTAACGCTGTTGCTTCTTTATATGATGAGAATTCAAGTCCAGCACGTACATTGAAGAGCAATGTATTAACGAAGAAGATATACATCAGGTGAATTATAGACATAAATATGTAGTTACCTTATTAGCCAAACGATGTCGAAACGATAATCAATACAAGTTAATTACGTTATAATCCGGAATAATACCAAGAAATATCATATTTCCACTTGCGACAATTCACTGACCGTTTCGACAATAGCCTCCTTATCGGAAAATAATTTAACCGTGAGCGTTGAATGGCAATTCAATAAAAACAATTGTTTCTCAACAGACATAGCAGTCTGAGAAAATTTGATATTATATTAATGAACGAAGGAGAAGGATAAAAAATTACGTGAAAGCTTCGTTGACGTAACAATTGCTGTAAGTTATTTTCAGAAGGCAGTAAGATGATCTTTCTCGATAATTATTTACCTACTCGCTATGATCGGAAAGTGGTAGGTACTTTACAGGGCAACGAAGTTCCATAAATACACTCTACCAGCGTGTGCAGTGGTAAAGAATTTAACAATAATAGACCTACAACATATTTATCGATCGTTAATTACTACGCTAGTATGCCCTAAAAAAAATTTGTGAAAAAAAATGTTTCTACTTAACATTTAGGACTTTTTATTCATATACAACAGATTTTTACTAATACCACAGACTCCATACTCTAAGTAGGTATATGCATATACTTATACAGTGTGTCCACGGTTGGGGTGTCTAAGAGGAAAAACTTTTTTATTTTCAGTTTTAGAGAAAAACGCTATTCTTGATAAAAAATTTTGCTTGTTCAAAACCCCCATAAAATTGAATTAAATTCAAGTTTTGCAAACCCTGCTTCATTTTATATACAATTTTATGGAGAAACCTCATGAATTCATTTCCTGAGTTCGGAAATGTAATAATAATCTAGTGAGTGACTTTTGCGATTTCCTAGGTAACTGCCAACATCGGTGAATAATTTCCCAATTGTCAATCTTTTTCGAAAATGCTTACTCTTCAACAAAGAATATATTTTGTAAGTGCTATGGAATTGGAGGTGTTTCGTATAAGTACGCAATTAATTTATTTAATGAAAAATATCCGAAAGTACCAGTTACGAGGAATGGATTAAAAAAAATTGATAAAGAAATTCGATGAGACAGGATCTGTTGAAGACGTACTCTGAGCACGATGATGCAGTTTCTGCCCTAGCTATGCATTCAGTACGGGAAATCCGAAGTTAAGTTTACGAAAAAGAGTAGCTGAAGTTGGTTTTAGCAAGAGCCACTTGAAAAAAAATATTCGAGCAAAACAAAACTCATCCATTCAAACCGATATTCATTCACACCTTACAAGATTGTGATTATGACACTAGGCTTATCTTTTGTCCAATCATTGGTGAAAATCTTATGAATGACCAATTCTTTCGCCTCAATATTTTATTTTCTGACGAATCAATGTTCACGACAAATGGAACTGTTTCATCTCAAAACTGTATTGGGCTGGTGAAAATTCTTATTACAGAATACATCGTAATAGTCAGTTTGCTAAAAAGGTGAATGTTTGGTGTGGTGTTTTACCATATGAAATAATTTAAATCATAATATTGAGGATCTGAAAGCAGCAATAATTAATTCCGTAAATGAAATCACCCCGAACATGCTAAGAAACGCTTATAAAGGATTTGGAAATAGAGTGGAGAGATATATTGAAGTTGGTGGCGGCTATGTAGAATAGTTGTTTTCTTATTAACTGTATATTTGCCCACATTTTTCTATATTATTAGTTTTGTTAATAATTATACTTGAATTACTGAATGCATGTTGAAAAGGAATGACAATATTATAAAATTATCGACCGATGTTGACAGTTACCTAGGAAATCTTACATTTCCGAACTTAGTGCATGAATTCATGAGGTTTTACATAATATTGTATATAAAATGAAGCAGGTTTTGCAAAACTTGAAATTTGTTTAATTTTATGGGGGTTTCGAACAAGCAAAACTTTTGATCAAGAATAACATTTTTCTCTAAAACTGAATACAAAAAAGTTTTTCCTCTTGGGCACCCCATCCGTGGACGCAATGTATATGAACTGAATATTTCATAACATATATATTGATGATTTAGTGTTTCTTGGATTAATATGGAATTCTTTTCATTAGCAGGAAGCATTTCATCCAGTTAATTTATTCTATAGAAGTAGGTTTTGACTTTTCTCTATTAGCGCCAACCTTAACTTTTTTTAAACTTTGGTGTACTATTGCGTTTTTTTCATAGTCTACTAGTAAAATCATACCATGTTTTTTTTTGGGTTTCTAAGATAATTTCAATCTCTTTTCCGTTCAAAATGCTTCGATATAAAATTTTTATCGAACGAGTTGTGAAATATATTGGCATTCGAATATTTCTTTCAAACTTTTTTCACAAATGTAATAATATTATGGTTATATTCTACGAACATTAAAAACCAGATTTAAAGTCTTTTAGGAAAGAGAGTTCAGATTGTTTTTTCCTTGTTTACAATATCAATTTAAACAAGATCAGTTATCAGGACCATTGTATAATCGATTATATTTATTACACATTTTTTCAAAATCGTTAATATTTTGATAGTAATGAGAAACGTTCGAGTCTCGTCCGGGTATAAAGGGTAAGAGATCAAATTCCACTCTATTCAAAACGCACACAGTTGTTCTGAAAACTAATCCGCAATTTTTTCTGACGTAGGTACTAATAGTATCACGAAACTTTGATTGATTAATGGCTAAGTTGCTTTTACTGTTATGTATAAAAAATTATTCATGCGAAGCAACTGTTAATCAGACATTTACATAGATCGTTTTTCTTTGTTCTGATGTATTATATAATAAAAAGACGATAGTAGAAAACTACTGTTCCAAAGGCGTTCCGCCTTTCTTCAGAAGATTGATATTTTGCGATAATATTAATTGAAAATTATCTAACCGTTTTTATTAGTCTGCTACTAGTTGTATTGTTCATGAATAATTTTTGCTATAGAGACTTCACTCAGTTTTTAATAATTACACTGAAATTGCTTTCGAAATATTTCATGCGAATAAAAAGCTTTCGGAAATATTTGCCAGTACTTTCTATGGTCTAAAGAAATTATTTTGATGTCATATATAATAAATTCAACAAAAACGATTAATGCATCAAAATATGAAACGTGTTAAAAGTGCGGCAAAAAAATAAGAAAATTCTGTAGAAATATTTATCGTATTATTGAAACAATTATAGAAAATGTCCAGTCACCCTGACTCTCGATATGCATAGAGTTCTTTCGGTCTTATTAGATTTCTGCAATGCAGTAGGTATTATATTAGACTAGGAGTGAATTGATATATTTCTTATTGTTCTTATTGAACTACTGGATGGATAAAAAACCACAGCGCTCATAAACGTTGAATTATTGGTTCCTAATATCTTTGCCGAAGGGCACTTTGTGTAGTTATCGATATAGTAATCCGACCACGATTGGTATTGGAGAACAAAAAGAAATATGTCAATTCACTCCTAGTCCAGTATGCTGCACCGAAGAGATCTGATTCACAACAGCTCTTGAGACGGGGTGACTTGATATTTTCTATAATTCACTGTTTCGTTGTGAATACAGATCTCGCATCGTCGAATACAACCTACTTATAAACAGCTCCATTGGAGAATTGTTGGATAATTTTAAATTATTGAAGAATTTTCGTTATTCACTTGATGCGATATATAAATATAACCCTGCAAAATTATTGCGACATTCACAAATAATAATTCAAGAAGCATTACATGGACATATTACACATGGATGAACTATGCAAAATTGCCTTGCACATTTTAACCCGGTCGATTACGATTTCATTTATTACAATACCGTCGTCAAATTCTTCTTCGCCTTTGACTTTGACGATGACGCTCGATTTGTTTTCATAATGTTTGGCCCTCGTAGCTCGAGGCATATCGGGTCATGTATGAAATACTTCGTTAATGGGCTTCATCCTGCAGCCAAATCGGAACATTATTCTCATTCAGTAATGTAAGTATGCACAGCCCGAGGATAGAATAACAACAAAAATTTCTATTCTTACGCCGCGTCGGTGCTTTTTAGTAACTCCCAAAAATATTAGAAAAGACGAAGTTCACCTGTGACAGTGCATCGCTGAGATTTCCTAGTTGCAAATAAATGATGACTTACTTATTATGGCATTCTAATGTGAACAGTGCAGTGTCTGTTTTGAGGCATATTTCGATTCGTTCAGACACGAAGTCGAAATTGACGGACTGATGCGATTCTTTTATAGGTGTTGAAACAAAACAAAGTCGCCCGGGTAATACATATTGTTATTGTTCATCTTATGCATTACCATAGACAATTAACTTTCGGACATGACCATTGCGGGGTTTCTTCTGTAATAGGTGAGTTATGACTAATTGTCCTCCAATACGTCTATCTACTTTTTTAATTATTAATTTTTTCGGTAATTATTTTATTGTCTCCAAGGATATTATACATACATAAATATATATATATATATATATATATATATATATATATATATATATATATATATATATATATATATATATATATATATATATATATATATAATATGTATAAGTATAGTATAAAAACGTGTGCGTTCAGGAAACCGACGTTTTTGTTTATTTAATTCTCTCCGCCGATCATTTCACTATTGTCTATGTGTGATGTATGTAAATGTACAGAGTGGACAAATTTCGAAGAGATTTGGGGGTTTAGGGTACTTCTAGCATAAAAACGAATAGACATGTCCTGGGCTCGATTTTCGAGACAAGTTTGAATATGAAAACCGCTTTTTAATGCTTCAAGTCGTTTTCGAGCTACGGGGGGATTTCCAAAAGTTTGAATTTTTTAAAAGTCACCACATCTTGTTTATTATCAAAATTATCGATTTTTCGGAAAGGCATTTTTTTAGATTTTTCGAAGGATAATTCACCACTGAAAACCAAGATGTCAAATTACATACTTCTGTTAAAATCTAAATAAAATTTCCTTTCAATTGATGTACCACATGCAAAGTTTCGATTATTAGCTAGGTATTTCAATACTTCAACGTTTTTAAGAATTACCATAGTTGGCTGAGACTTTCATTGTTATTGTGTTTAACACAAAAAAATATCGTTTTTCTAAATCAAGTGAAAAATGCCTTCAAAACTGCTTTTAAAACTAAGTTCCATCAGAGTGAGCTTTAATAAAACTAGGTATGCTGCTGTTTGCAAATATTGAGCGAAGCAAGCATTTTTTCAACTGAATTTGAGAATTTCAAAAAAAATGCTGTTTGTATTTTAGTGACACAAAAGGCCGTTCCGAATCTGCACCCTGCTGAATGCGGACATGTCTAGGACAGAAACACCTATGTTTCAAATATAACAGAGGAATGTTGTCATTTTCGAGCAAGAATTTATTAAAATGTTTAAACATTTAGAAAATTATGATATGCTCAAATGTCTTATAGAGGCGAAGGTGAATATAGTCAGTTTTATCATTGCGAATGTATCATGAGCGATATCCAAAGAGAAGGCAAAGTTCGGAAAAAATATTTAGCCGACTGAAAAAAAAATATAATGATAGACAACAATTAGATCAATTGACAGTTTTATGCTTTTCCAAAATTTATCTTACTATTGTTCTAGCTACTTGAGTATTCCATTCCATTGCTCTGGCGGAAGTGTTTGGAGAAAGATTTAATTCGTCCAAAACTGTCAATTCCTCTAATTCCCTTTCTACCGTTAGATTTCAATATAGGTTGTTTGTCTGTCTTGGTTTCTCAAATGAACCATGAAATTAGGTTTTGCTTTTGTTAGATGGCGCATGGCGCTATAAAAACATAATTCAAATGTTGCATGTATTTATTTTGGTTAGACCGAGCGAAGCTCAGTTGCCCAGGTTAGCAGGTAATACATTAAGCAACCAGAAAAAACTGAATTTTCAAGATAAAAAATATAATAGGATAAAATACTGATTTGTATCTATAAGGAAACCAAGTATAATAATCAAAAATAGATGTTCATCTAAGTTGTTTTATGAAGCACTAATAAAATATACCGAATATATTTGTCCCGCGATTTGCTTTGAATTTCGTTATAACATTCAATATATTTTGAACAAATATTTCATTCGACTAATTAAACTCTTCTCGAGTAGGTAAAAAACCGAAGAATACATCGATCAAAATAGAACAAGTACGCAGAAAAGATGAAAGGGGCCGAATCGACCGGAAACAAACTTCGGGATAATATCCTAAAGTAATTAGCGGGGCAGTGTAATTGTGGAGAAAAACAAACAAATTACTGACGGTTCAGAATCGAGTGAGTGTTAACAACTCGTCTAAAATGACGCTAATCGCCCTATTGACTTTGCAGCTATAATTACTATTTGGACAAATGATCGGGAATTATTCCGATTTCATTACATCAAATCAAAACTTGTGGACGGGGTCACGGGCACTTACGTCAATTCGTTTGTCCCTTTTCTAGTCGATTAGTCGATTTTTTCCCGATAATAATAGAATATGTTCACATTTTTAAAATTTCGAATTTCGATGTAAATATATATATATATATATATATATATATATATATATATATATATATATATATATATATATATATATATATATATATATATATATATATATATATATATATATATATATAATATATATATATATATATATATATATATATATATATATATATATATATATATATATATATATATATATATATATATATATATATATATATATATATATATATATATATATATATATATATATATATATATAAAGGGTAGCGAGAAAGTCCGGCAACAAGCGATTTTCGATCAGAGTTATAATTTTCAAATTTTAGGGTTATTAACAAGAATATATTCTGCGTTTTTGAGAGGACCTGTCAAAGTCAGGTGACGTCACCGTTCAGTGTACCGCCGCCATCTTAGATTTTTTTAAATGGCAACGTAGGTCGAGTGATATATCGTAGAAAAGCTTATTTTTTCCTCTTTCCAAAAATATAGAACAAGTACCACATTACTCAGAAAGTATCCTATAACATTGCAGATATGTGTGTTAATTTCTCTATATTTTGGAAGATTGCTGGTACGTCACTGGTATACGGTTAATAAAAAAAACAGTAGTAAGCAATGAAAAAATATGTCAAAAATCACCTGTCAAATGTCAGAGTCTTTTTATTTGATAACAGCAGTGTTTAAATCATATTTTCAAATAGTAAATTGATTTAATCTTGGTATTTGATACATGCAGTGTTTGAGTTGTATTTGTGAGAAGTAAATTAAGAATGGTGTACTTATCAGAAAAAGAAAAGATCCAGATACTAATGTTAATTGGAAATGGCGATAAAAAACGTACATATGAAGAAATAAGTCATTTGTTCAATGATTTGAATCCTCAACATGCCCCCATAAGTAAATCAACAGTTTCCAGAATATTAAATAAATTTAATGAAACCGGTAGCGTACAAGATCGCCCAAGGTCTGGCAGACCAAAAACTGCAACTACCGAAGATAAGACTTTAGATGTCCTAGTAGATGTTCAACAAAATCATCAAACATCTACGTATGAATTGGCAAGAAATCGTGATATTAGCAGGAAGTCGGTACAAACAATTTTGTATCAAAATAAGTTCCATCCATACAAAACTAAAAACCACCAAGAATTAGCTGAGGATAATTTTGATCGAAGATTAGAGTTTTGTGAAACGGTTCTAGAGAAAATTGGTGATTAAAATAATTTCTTAGATTCACTTGTATTCAGTGATGAAGCTACATTCTACATTTTGTCTAAACGGCACTATTAATCGACATAATTGCCGGTATTGGTCAGATTATAATACCCAATGGATGGATGAGGCCCATACACAATACCCACAAAAAGTTAATGTATGGGCTGGCATGGCGAAAAACCATATCATTGGTCCATTTTTTATAGACGGCGCTCTTACTGGTGAAAAATATCTTCTACTGAATCAAATTATACCGGAAATTACTGCTCTATTTCCAAATATGAATGTATATTTCCAACAGGATGGTGCACCGCGCACTTTCATAAAAACGTTAGGCAATGTTTGGATACAACTTTCCCTCAGAAATGGATTGGTCGAAGAGGTATAATTGAGTGGCCAGCAAGATCTCCCGACTTGTCCACTTGATTTCTTCTTATGGAGATACCTGAAGGACCGCGTGTATGTTAACAGACCAACAAACATAGACGATTTGAAAGATCGCATACGTCTTGAAATGCAAGGAATTTCTCCAGAAATTATCAACAATTCCATTCGAAGCTTCCAAGACAGATTGTATTATTGCCAAGAAACAGGTGGCCAACACTTTGAGCACTTTTTATAAAGAAACTGTTGATTATGTGTTATTATTCTAGTTAATTCTTTTGTTATATGATATGTGTTGAAAAATTGAATATTTTAAGTTTTCGACACTTGTTTCTTGTATTTTTCAGGTAATGTTGCTTTTATTTAGTATTTTTGAAAAGAGGAAGAAATAAGCTTTTCTACGATATATCACTCGACCTACGTTGCCATTTAAAAAAATTCAAGATGGCGGCGGTACACTGAATGGTGACGTCACTAAACTTTGATGGATCCTCTAAAAAACGCAAAATGAAATCGCGTTAATAACCCTAGAATTTGATAATTATATCTTTGATAGTTTCAGAGAAAATAGCTGGTTGCCAGACTTTCTCGCTACCCTATATATATATATATATATATATATATATATATATATATATATATATATATATATATATATATATATATATATATATAACTGAGATTGAATTCTCGCACATCACTTGGTGAAACATCATAAAGAATAAAGTATAAACTTTAAAATAAAAAACACTTGGCTTATGTTTCGCAATATAAAAAATATTTAGATACTGTATTTAGCAGTAACGAAAAGTCGACATGTTTCGAGTTATGAACTCATTATCAAGACTGACTACAGGAGAGTATTACATCCTATTTTATAAGACTTTGAAATGATTAACTAACTGAATAGAATTTTTAATGCTATACTCCGGATTGAAATGAATTAAGGTGGGTAATTTCTTATTCAAATACTGACATAATTTATACGCAGGAGCGTTAATATAAGATACTATTGGACGCATCGGGAAATCTATTTTATGTGTTTTTGGTAAAGTATATAAAACCGGGGTGCGTAAAGAAAAATCTAACATCGGAGAAAACAGTGGTATTTACAAAATATTTTGCGACGAATGTCCTGCTTTCTATATTGGACAGACAGGAAGGAATATAAATATTCGTGTTGAAGAACATAAAAAGTCAATTTTACAAAACAAAAATACCACTGGCTTCTCTGAGCATTGTATAAATCATTTCCTGGATTTCAACAAAACCAAATTGTTACACTCAGGTAACAAAGGAAAACGCCTTGACCTTCTTGAAATTCTCGAAATAAGTTCCGCTCATAATAGCCAATTACCACTTGTAAATGAACAAATTGATTTTCAGGTATCACCTTTGCTTTTTTCTGTCTTATAAAATAGGATTTAATACTCTCCTGTAGTCAGTCTTGATAATGAGTTCATAACTCGAAACATGTCGACTTTTCGTTACTGCTAAATACAGTATCTAAATATTTTTTATATTGTGAAACATAAGCCAAGTGTTTTTATTTTAAAGTTCATACTTATTCTTATATATATATATATATATATATATATATATATATATATATATATATATATATATATATATATATATATATATATATATATATATATATATATAATCTCTTGATAATTATTAGCAATAACAGGCTTGTTGAATCTTAAAAAACTTGATTTTATTGAAAAGTTTTTTCAATAAAATCAAGTTTTTTAAGATTCAACAAGCCTGTTATTGCTAATAATTATCAAGAGATTAGAAATAGTTCCCAGGCAACAACAATTCGAATAAATAATTATATATATATATATATATATATATATATATATATATATATATATATATATATATATATATATATATATATATATATATATATATATATATATATATATATATATATATATATATATATATATATATATATATATATATATATATATATATATATATATATATATATATATATATATATATATATATATATATATATATATATATATATATATATGTTACTAATATATTAAGGACATCCGCGGCGGACCCCATCAAACCAAATGCGCTGAAATTTGATATCTGGGGTGTTCATAATGTACAACAAAACTATCAAAACTAATTATGTTGAACACTAATTATCAACAACATATCCGAAATTCAAAATTTCCTAATGCATTTTGGACGGTCCATTTGGGTACGAGGATTGAGCTGATGTTAGGGAAGTGTACGCTGAGGGTTCCTCCAACGGATTGTTTTTACCGCAGCAATATTTATGTAGAAATTTCAAGTTTTTGAGAATTTTTCAGCATTGCGGGTCTCTACGGTGCCTACTCGAAGTTCAGTTAGAAGGCTGAAAATTTGTAAGTGAATTAAATTAATAATTGAGGGATGCGATAGTTTTTTCCTTCTGCCGTAATTTTCATGTAGAAAGTTGAGGCGATTTTTCAGGTATTTAAAAAAGAACAGAAGCGAGTGGAAACTACGACCTTTTGACGAAGCTCCGTCGCTCACGCGTTTTCTTCTATTTCAGAGAAACCTTTTACGGTGCGCCAGATACCTATAAGGAATCCTAAAATCATCGAGCGTGAGGCCGGGAATTTCGACGATTTATATCTCGAGGTTTATTTCTACCTTATTTCTAGTGGAAGGATGACCCATTTTATATTATGTTGTTACTTTAATATGAAATCCTGGTAGAAGCGATCCGAAGACATATTTCGTTATGAGACTAGTACTTCAGCTGAAGCTGTCGCAAAAAATCCAAAATAAATTTATCTCGACTAGGTACCTTACCCACTTATATGTTAATGATTAATGCCAAAATTTTGGAAGTTGATTTAATGAACGGGAGAGTTTCGATATATTTTCTGATGAATAGGTATTGTAAAACTGTGTTGATGTAGAGTTTGTGTTTTCTACAAAATATTGTAAAGAGTGTGCAAGTTTTAGATATTTGGACAAATATTAACAGAAAAATGGCTCACCCTATACAATCCACTCATCAGTCTTGCATAGCAATAATAATTATTATAATTAAAAGAATTATTCACCGTAGATGATTAGTCGTGACCATCACAGCGCTAGGCAATAGTAGAACGAACTGTTGACTGATAAAAATTTGTTCTGAAAATTAATTTCCTATTGAAACTATACAATAATTCAACCAGAAGGGGGTGATAGGACGCTACCGCATTTCGAAATACAAAGATGATTTTTCCACCTACTGTGCATAATGAAAACATAGTTCATTAAATTTTGAACAGTGTTTGTTTTTATATTGTGTATAAATCAGGTCAAAATTAGAATATTACCTGACAATTCCACTCATGTATAATAATTCCCATTTGAGAGAACGAAAATCGTACTTTGCTATCGGATAAATAGGAAGGAACAGAAATGCAAGTGGATTAGAATAGCGGATAAATTACGTTACCTTAGCAACGCTAGCAATTAGTCGTTTAGCAAGCGTTGCATCAAAGCGTTGCATCAGTTTGACAATTGTGAATGTCAAAAACAGAAACAACAAATACCTAATATTTCAGTAAATATGTTGAGATTTGTAAATATTTGCGAGGCAGAAAATACAAAAAAAAGTCATTCTTCCATTTGGAATCAATTTAGCGAATTTTGTAAACAACGAAACTTCAATTTGGAAACCGAACAGTCAGTGGAAAATGTGGCAGGAATATTGATGGACTGGGGCTTTAATATGAAGAAACAGAATGGGAAAGATTATAAAGAATACGTGGTGAAAACAATGTGGAACACAACCGCGAAAATGTTGCAAACCATGTATTTCGAAAAATTTAATGTTACTTTCAACCCTTTCACTGATTTGGCATTTAAGAAATCCCGTGATGCAAACGTAAAAATAGTTCAGTAGCATTAACTAAAAGTGAAATTGTTAAAATGGCATTAATATGGGATGAAAATAGTCCCATAGGTCCTTTAAAAAGATTTTTTCATATAGCTGCATATTGTAAAGTACACTATTTTAAAGAAGAAAAATCAAATATAGGTGATTTAACTGGTCGCATTGAATATAATACAGTTTTTTCCAAGGCATGTCAGGGTGGCTCAAACAAGTGCTGCGATAGTAGATAAATGGCTAATAAAAAACATAGAAAACCCTAGCATAATGTCCAGTAACATTGTTTTATAAAATATTATCACATAGACCGAACAATATTACAACCCCCAATCCGTTTTGGAAAAATAATTCATCAAGAAGTTGCTACAAAAATATTCCTATAGGAATCAACGAAATTCATAAGTGGACGAAAATTTCAGCTGGAAAAATTGGACTGGATACACAGAATAGAAAAATTTCTAATCATTCTCATCGCTCAAGCGCCGTGTCAACCAATTTTATATAATAATTGTATTTTTAACAATTGTTCTTTCTAAACATTATTCTTCTAGTTATTGTTCTTTTAGTTTGATAAATAAAGTTTAATTGAATTGAGTTCTCTATTTTGTTTCCTTATCTTTAGTATGTTCATTATGTTAAGTAGGAAATTAGGTTTAAAGGGACCTCGGTCCTCAGCCTTTTCAATGTCTAATAATTCATGGAATTGTCTTACCAAATACCACGCGAACTCAGATTTAGCAGGATATTTTTTGTGGTTGTTTTCTCATACTTACTTTCATTGCCAATGAAAGTAAGTATTCGAAAACGGCCACGAAAAAATATCCGGCTAAATCAGAGCTCTAGTGGCATAACCCCAGAATATCAAATATTTCTACAGGAAAAATATAATATTTAAGGACATAACATACTAAGTATGATAAGACTAAAATGGAAATATGCGAAATAAATTTATTTTATGAAAAATATTTTCCAAATTTTTTATATTCGAAATACTATGAAGTTAACTATCAAACACTATGCTGCTATATGAAGGTATATTGTGTGCAGAAGTGAGCAAAAACCTATTTTTTCAACCATTTTGTATAGTTGTTTATTGTTGTTCATTGAACACGAAATTAAGAAACATGCAATTTCGAATATCCTCATAATTACAGTGATCACTATATTTATTTATTTTTTGTTTTGAAGCAACCAATCTAACATATCTTATATTCAATAACAGTCGATAGCTTACCTACATATTTTTGATGTGTAAGTATGTTAGTAGTGAATTTTGTTGGTTATATAAGCATTAATCAGAACGAATATCTGCCGACTCGAGAAACATACTGCTGAAAATTCGCAGTGGGTATTTAATATGCCAACAAAGTATGACTTACTTTTGTGATATTTGCACCTGCATGGGACAAAATTACACCTAGATACATTTCAAAAGTTCAATATGATCAACCAAATGATTCTTTGAATATTAATGTTTCAGCTGGTGCAAAAAATGTGGGACACAAACATGAGGGAAGATCATTTAACACAATTAGAAATATTCGGTAATAACAATTCAACTAAAAAGATGAAGATAATTATTTCATATCGAAATAAATTAGTATCATCGAATTAGTTTGTATATTATTAGGTATAACACGCAATCTAGCGAATTGTGACCGTTTTTTATAAGCAATGGTAAATGAATATCGTTCACTTGTATGGATTCTATTCATTTATTCAGTTTAATGAAATCTTAGTTCGGGAACATTTTAAAAAAAAGCTTGAACATCGTATTTCACATCATTACAATTTGTCCCGCCGAGAGTCGGTACATCGAAGACAAAAATATGCTACAACTGGCAACGAATTAAGTTTGGACGTGTTTACGTGCATCGTGCATAAATGGTCTGTGCGCTCCTGGATTGTAATTCGAAATATTTTGTAGTTAGTAGTACGTTTTGCTTATTGTTTTGAAAATGGAGTGGAACCATGCAGGCATATTATAATTGATAAGTTCAGGTATAAGAAAACACACCAGATTTATGGCATGCCGCCTAAAAACTTTCATTATATGACAAATAACAAAAAGTGTGCGTTGCCGGATATCGATATTATATCTACTGATACTTCTATCAGTTTTTCACATACGTCAGTAATTATTGCAGAAGTTTGTTGGGAAATTTCGAAAGTGTACATTAAGTTGGAGAATGAATCTTCAGTAGCCAAAACACGAAGTGTCAATCTTTTCTTAATTTTCCGGCCTATTATTTGTGTTCTGAATCTAACTTTTACGACCGATCAGTTCTCTGCAGCGGCCCGGATACAGCCTTAGAAAAGCAGCATTTACAGACAGCTAAAATGGCTAGCTACACTCGAGTCACCCAGATGTGGTATGCTCGCAAAGATGCTCAGAGTGATCTTCCGCGAAGGAGGCGCTCATAACAGATGCAGGCAATTCCAAATTTCAATTTCTCCGAAATATGAATTAAAACGAAATGTTTCCATTTCTGAAACAGCACAAATAGCGGGAAATTGCATATCGGGTTCACCATCTACACCGAAGTGTGTACGTGAGAAGTGACATTTAAAGGTTCTCGTCTTTATCCTGGAACTGTTATGATGACTTTGCGTTTGAAGAAATTCCATTCATTATTCTTACCAACGACAATCTACAACATTTCTAGTAGTATGTATCAATATATCTTTTTATGAACGACCAGACTGCCTCAACAATTTTGCTATATATAATAAGGTTATCGAAAGAAAATCAGTACGAGTCTTCGAAATAAAAACAAACAAAAACTGAGAATGTAGAAATTTATTTTAGAACTAACTAAAAAGCATTCCCATGCACTTGATCTATTCGCGTATGTAAACGTCAATAGGTACAAATATAATGGATTCGTTCATATGGCCTTAAGTTTGTTTCAGTAAGAAAAATAAGAGCTAGGTATCATTCTTTTTAACTCGCTATCATTTCAATACACAGAGTATCAACAATGCCGTCGTACCTAATAAGACGGAAATCTTATTGATATTTGTGTAGTTCGAATAACTGACAGTAAAAAATCCTTTCAAAATTCCAGTTTAATATGTTAAAGTTTTACCGGATCTATAAAACCATTAATTCCATAATACGAGATTCAGAGATAATACATTATTATTATTTATAAAAAGATATTTAAAATGATTTCGAAGAATTACCGGTATGGTCGAAATATTTATTCGACTAAGATGAAAATAAAATGTATAGGACTGATCTCGGAACTACATAATTGGAATATTATTTTGAGAAATATAAAATTAATCGATGGCCGGATGAAACCGCAGACTAGGTATACTCGCTGTGAAACAATTAACGAAGTTATTCAGGTGTAGAGTATTAGGTAGTCAGTTCCAACAATCCAAATCGGATGTTGTGCTCCCCCCTACAATTAAGACGATCGGATGATCTATGATTGCAAAAAAATTATGGTTTGCACAGCTATTAAATATTTATGTATACGTGAATTGCAATGATTATCGAGACCATTCGATGCGAGACCTTCACTGCAACGAAAATGACGAAAATGGGTGTGCGATTACACAAATCACTTCTCAGCCGCGATCGCAAACCGATCTGATGAAATCTTGTTTGATTTACGATCAACTTTTGCATTTCGGTTCGATCCTTCTGATAGAACATTTTTTTTTGTGTGGGTAGGTGGGTACAACGAAAATACAACCTTCTCAAATCTTAGTTCAGCGTTTCTTTTTCTTCGTATTAGTGGGTTTCATATACACGGCATAATTTATCTTAAATCTTATAATTGGTACTTTTATGAATATTTCGAATGGCTCGAAAAAGCAAGGGATATTCTTGACTACCTCGAATTTCTTTTTATTACCCAATTGACGAAAGTTGGCACCACAAATAAAGAATTCATAAAAGAAAATAATGCCTTTCGAAACGGAAAAATATGAATCGAACATAATTTCCATAGACCACCTTCTTATATGGAATTAATCAAACATTTAATAATGCAATCAACATCTTTACAAGAAAATCAGTGACCAGTTTCAAAAACCCTGGCGCTTCTTTCTTGGCCGGTCGTTGCAGTCTATTCGTATTCGATGTATTGTTATAATAGGTATACCTTTCGATTTATGTTTACAAGGAATTCTCTCCACAATCGATGAGTAGCGAAAGACGAAAATTAAATAATTATTCAATATTCTATATTAGTTGCAATTTTGATATCCATCATAATATCTTTCCATTCTGTTTTTATATAAAGTGCAGGTATTTAAGGTTTCGCGTGAACCAATAGATGAAATTTCTCGAAATCTATTTTCAGTGTGTAGTGCAGAATGTCAGATGTAAACTCAAAAACTTAAACTGAAGGCGAATTTATGTATTTCTATATGAGAAATTAAACTATTTCGAAAATTGATAGATTGCATGGACGAATTTGGTCCGCCGATCTGTGAACATCGCATTCAGATTCTTGGTGGACGGCCATTCGGAGAAATGCAGCGCTGGTCAGATCATGTGACGCATAACAATTTCTCAACCTGTACTGTAATTCATCAAGATATCTCACGACGCAATATTTCATTCAACACGCCTTCGTTCTCGGCCAATCGGCGTGCTCCAAATCCAGGGGTTTCAAGAAACTTGTAACTTCGCACAACTTGTGGGCTTCCAAAGTTTACGATCACTGCTTCGGTTTCACATTCAATATACATCATCACGTGACCGACAACACTTCGTGTTTTACTACGATGATATTTCAGTTTCATATTAAAACAATGGTTAAAAATAACAATTTACACATTTATTATAAGAAATAACGCATATATGCGTTATTTCTTATAATAAATGTGTAAATTATTATTTTTAACCATTGTTTTAATATGTTTATTAATTTACACCAAGTATCGGCCCAATCAATCCAAAAAATATTTCAGTTTCGTATATTCTGAAAGGAATGCAATCAAATTTCCAATTTACCAGACAATTCGAAATTCATAAAAGTCAAAATTGGAAGCTCTCCACTAGAAACTTGAATGGAATGTGTGAATTTTTTATGCGAAATGATTTACTCGATAGGTACTTACGGCTGTTTCCTATGAACTTATTTAATTCGATCTACAACTATGAGTTCAAATATTAGTATTCGTGTATAATTTGAATTAAAGGTACGTAGGTACATTGAAACTGAAAATTATTATAAATGTATATACGTAAACGAAATGAACTAATGTAGAACAAGAAAATTTCTTCTGGGGCCGAATGTTGCCAGTATTCGATTGCATCATATCCGGTAGCAGGCATACCGACTAATTAATATTTGTTCGAGGCCTTGTAAGAAAAATTTTCAGTTCCTGGTAGCTCCAATTAATGAAAGCTTTCATGTGGAAAACAATGGATAAAACCCGCTAATAAAATTTGCGGGTGTATTGCGAAGGTTTTGCCTGATCTCTGGAATCTATCACCTGTAGGAAAATTGTTAATCTCATGAGTGCTGACTGGTACAAAATATGAGAAATCCCCAGTGATCATAATTATACTCTTTAATGAACTGATGACCTTCAAAATTGAAACTGAGATGATGATGAATGTTCAATATCACCATTGAATAAATAATATATATATATATCATATTCTTATATATGTATATGCATATACGTTGATGAAAATTTTTGATGATTTCTATTAATATCCCATATTTAATTTGGAGAAAAATGTTCGCATAGTCGAAACGCAGTTTTTTCCATGAAAGTATTCCAATCTCTTTAGGCGTAAGGTACCTATGTATATCTTTTTTCTGAAATGAAAAAAACTCACAACCTATGGGTTATGCGAAACGTTTACAGGAGGGGTACGGGTACGAAATATGGGTATTCTAATAGTAATACTTATTCATCTCCATGAGATGAAAAACTGAGAATGATTGTCACTCAAAGTTTTGGAAAGAGTACTTACTTTGTTGAAACAATTGAATTATTTGAGTGAAACTGTCTCAAAGAGAAGCACTTGTTTAGAATATAGGAATCGGCCTCTGTATTTGAAAATATAATTCTCATAGCATTATCAACTTATGCTACCTTTCCAGAAAAACACTTTTTGGTTTTTTGTTATAACTTCATTAATATATTCATTCTGGAGAAATTTCGTTATATCAACAATTTCTCATGATTTATTTCTTCATTCGTTTCAGCAAATCGAATAATTATCATGAGGAAAAAACTTAGATTCGTCGTTCTAGAGAGTGAGAAGTTACAGCTTCGAAAGTCGAGTTCTAACAGCAAGTGAATGATGAATGTTTTTCATTATATCTGAAGAATTTCTGTTAATTTCCAACATTAAAATAGTAATTTAGTCTAATAAATATTGGAAAATAATAGACACGATGCTAAAAATTGATTTCCACTATATATGGATTGTTTCGCATAATTTCTACTAGGAGTAGGTAATTAATTAATTAAAGAAAACATTTCAATCAGATACCTCTCACCAACAGAATTACTTATATACGAAGCTTTCGTCTTGGTACTAACAGACTTCCAGGGAAGTGAGTTTTTTGTTGCACGTTATTTCTGTTAATTGCAAGTACGTACATCGTTACAATTTGATCGAATTAATAATTTTATATTTGTACGAAAAAACCTATAATATTTCTTTCGATTCGATAATATTTACATGTTGGGTCGTTGTTGAAATTACATGTGAAATGCTATCGAGCTAACATACTTGTACAAAAACAGAGTAACCAGTTGGTCGCGTAAGGACAAGATGATTAACATAATACCTACATTAGGCTCAGGCGTCTTCGGTTTTTTAGTATATATTTTTCCATATAGTTGGCGGAATTGGCGCTGGGATATATCCCTGTTTTATGAATCAAAATTATATAATTCCGATAGCAATTAATTGAGGAGGAGTGGGGGGAGCGGCGTAACGTTTGTAGTTATATACATCGCTCCGCGAAGTTTTGAAAGCATTTCAGCATCAATAGTAACACAGTTAAATCGCGCGTCCGTTTGCTTTCATTTCTGCGTTCAGAAAGTAGCTCTCAGTTAAAACCGAAATAGTTGCGGCTTTTCTCGTTTATTTTCACAGTGACTCATTGCGTTCTTCTGGATTTGGTGATCGCGTTTGGTTTCCTTCCCTCTCTGAGAAACTTTTTTACAACCAGACCAACTACAAGTAAGCATTTTCAGTCATCTATCTATCTAGTTTTGATCTGACAAAGTTGAACTGAATATCAATGAATAAACCTAACATAGCTGCGAATTGGGATTTTTCCTGTGCGCGATTTTTTTCGAACTACTAGCCGTTTTCTAATTTTGAAGAAAATATAACATCCGCTTATTTATTAAAAATGTAACTGTCTATACATTACGATTATATGTATATCTATGTATTATAGTCGCTCATACTCGGAAAATCGTGTAGTGAAACTTTGATTATTCAACTTTCCAACAAAACTTGCGTAGTTATTGAAAGGAAACAAAAAGAACTGATGGTTGAATGAACGCAAAAAATGTCTGCTCTATTCATTCCAAGCAACAAAACATTCGAAATGAGACTTTTTAATATCATGTCAATAGAAAAATCTTCTTAAACAGATATTTCTTGACGAATTTTAATCATTTTCGTTCGTTGACATCTTATATTCATTAAATATGAAAAAGATGATTTATTAGTGTCGGAATATAAAATTTCCGATAGTAGAAATATATGATTTATTTCCAATCGCGTCTAATTGCGATTGATAAACACTTTTAATAGAGTTAAGATGAATATATATCAAAATCTAAATTTTAAGTATTTTGATACAACAAATCATGAGGGATTGGAATAAGCTTTCGGGTTAATCAAGAAACTCATCGTCGGTACTACTCCATCAATCAACATCTGTTGATTGCATCATTAAAAAATTTGAGCGAGCTTATAAATGCTGTCAACAATTTGTATGATTATCTAAGTGCAGCATAAATATTAATTTCATCAAAATCTTAAAAATTTATGTCTTGTACTAGGAATCGGTTAACGTCATTTTCAATTTTCATCCAGGAATAAGTATTTGATGGCATGTTTCCAGGTCCGGTATATCTAAAATGAGTGAAAGTATCCATTTACCTTCAGCAATTTAGATGAGGCAAATCCAACCAAATGTTGTAAAAATTTTCATAGGTTGTGTGTTTATTTTGATTCAAAATTACTGTTTAGTCTGTTATAAATTTGCGTATCCAATAAATACAAGTGAGGACTGATCGTAGCAAATTTTTATATGTTGAAAGAATAATCGTTTCCACAAACGCAACGGTTTTATAGTCGAAGACACCTCGACACTAATTAGGACAAAACGATAGCAGGAGTAGTGATGATTTTAATGGTTCAAAACTTAAATCAGGTTTATATATATATATATATATATATATATATATATATATATATATATATATATATATATATATATATTATATATGTATATACATATATATATATATATATATATTATATATATATGTATATATATATATATATATATATATATATATATATATATATATATATATATGTATATATATATATATATATATATATATATATATATATATATATATATAGAGTGTTTCTAAATGAGTGTGAAAGTTTTTAGGGGGTGATTCCTTGTCGATAATTGAAGTGGATCTTCCATGTACAAAAAAGCGTAGTATAATTATTCATATTGAAGATTTTAACGGCACAACTTTTTACTAAGTACCATACAAAAATCAAAGCTAGTTGAACTTCGAACTACCACGTTTAAATCAAGGAGACTTAACATCCACCTACAAGATTTTTTCGATTCCATTAAATATTCCTTCAATGACGATGTTGTATTTTATTTTTTATTGAGAATCTATTGCTTTTACGAAACTACACAAGGTTTAAAAAAGTTTAGCAATAATTCATTCTTTTCAACAGATATTTTTAAATCAAGAAGTTTTATTTTATCGAAAAGTTTTTTTGAAAAATGGAATAGGGGTTGCATGTTTCACCCTTTCAAAAGATCCAAACAACATTAAAAAAAATATTTATAGGTTGCCTGTTAATTGATATAGAACACGCCAAAATACCATTTCTTTGTATCTTTTCAAAGACAAACTTCAGAGCATTTGTTCACATTATAGTTCTTTTATTTTCGACAAGGAATCATCTCCTAAAAACTTTCGCACTTATTTGGAAACACCCTGTATAAATATATATATATATATATATATATATATATATATATATATATATATATATATATATATATATATATATATATATATGTCAGTAATTCTTTCATCTACAAAATGTTATCAAAGTGAGATTGAAAATTTTTAATTATATTATAATACGTATGTCTTTCGGTTTTTATCCTCATTCGATACTCTTTACGACGCTGAGCGTATGATTTCACTATTTCTCTGTAATGTATGTAAATAGTAAACTTTCGAATCACATGTTCATTAAACGTATGTAGACAGTAAATATTTGTTATTCAATTTTATTAACTTACTTTTGTAAGTTTGTTTTGCTTGAAGCTTCCAATGTGTATTGTGAGTATTTCACGTTTTCTGTGGGAAGACCGAAATCTTCGCATCTCGTCAACGCCATAAATCACGCCCTATTTCAATATTATCTTTCACGTCGTGCCGACAACCATCTGTTGCTGTATGTCGAGGAAGCCCCCTTCAATTTTTCAATCGATTTCTAGGCGCCAACTCCTACCGCAAGCCGCATAAAGGAACTTCGTTCCAATAATTTTCATTATACTTAGTCAATAATGATCATATGAGTAGGTATAAATGGCACTTTTCTTTATACTTACCTACTTTATCTATTTATGATGTTCACGATAAATGATCACCGATATTTGAATCGGAAGTAGTTGAAAATGATCATCACATTTATTGAGGAGTGATTGGGACTACTTCGATATTCATCGGTACCCACGCTCACATCATAATTATATCCTGTGTATGAGTATATACATAACTATCTGCCGATAAAAATAAAAAAGAGATAAAAGCTACCGGATGAGTTTTAGACTTTCATAGTCTCCAGATAATCATCAAATGCGCTTTCCGAATATTACTGTTGTCGTTTTCGAATATCATAGCTACTACCATAGTTTTTACTCAATTTGGGTAATTAAATTGAACACACTATTCTATCAAAACTTATGAAACGGCTGATATATATATATATATATATATATATATATATATATATATATATATATATACATATACACAATTTTCTAGGATATTGTTGGGGTCATTTACTACCCCTCCACCTTTAGACCCTGGGTCCTAACCTATTAAGGCCCACGGTTAATAAGATATAATTTTTGTAATTTTTGTTCCAAATTACCCAAAATCCCGCCTCCAAACCCTCGTAAGTTTTTATCACTGCCTTTCAAAGAACCATTTATAAATGTATCACATATTCTTGAAATAACTTTATCACATTGTCCATAAATAATAAATAAGTTTGAATAATCTTCGTTTGTATAATTTAACCAGGGTGTCATTACGATGATTTGAAATGTCAAATACGATCGTGGCTATCCTAGATCTAATTGTTTATTGTTGATTAAATGCAAAATCGCCATATAAAAATATAAAATTGGCAATATTTCGAAAACTAAAAATTTTAGGTATGAATAACCTTATACAAAGTTACCTTAATATTTCATGCTTAATACTACAAAATAAGAAAAATGGGGGGTTTCCATTTGAAAAAATTGATTTGTATCAGTTTTCTCAATCTCATTTTAGATCTTATTTTTTGAACACCCTGTATGATTAGTTATCCAAATATTATTGAATATATATTAAAGTAAGTCCTTCTCAATAAGGAATCCAACCCAAAGTATGAAATAAGGGCTTCCTTATAGGAACAATTGATAAGTATATAAAAACTTCAATATTTCAAAAACGCTTAGACTTAGGTATAGGACATGATGCATAAAATCTGCCTAGAATCTTGGGTAGAATTCAAAAATGTAATGATAGATAGGGTATCCCATTTAAAATAAGCGACTTAGGGTCTATTTCCGGTATAACCGGAAATGCCCAATAAATGAAAATATTTTAGCTGAATAGGCCCCAAGACATCTATCCAATTTCCATAATTTCAATTTTTTCCTACATTAAGTTTTTGAGATATCGATCGATGCAGTTCCTGGTGGTCCACCCTGTATATTATATATATATATATATATATATATATATATATATATATATACACTTGTATACCCTGTATATTATATATATATATATATATATATATATATACAGGGTGATTCATGAGGAAATGTTAATACCTCAGGTACGGATTCAGGCCCCAAAAATAAACATAAAAGTCTATATAAATATGGGTCCGCAAGGCCTTCATTTTCGAAATACAGGGTGTTAAAAAATATGGTGGAATTTTTGAAATTTATAAAACCTAGCTTATGTTTTGTCGAACATAATTCAAAAACAATAATTTCATTTAAAATTAAAATACATATTGTTTAATTATACATTTAATTTAATTTTTTTTAATTTCGCTATATTAAAATCAGATGCGTCGTAATTTTTTTAAATCTAAATACATTTCTCGAGAACAGTTGCACATATCAAGTTTGAACATGTATACCTTTTTGACGTAAAAATGACGAAAGAATTTTTTAATTTACTTAAAAATGTAATACATGTCCGTACCAAAATGTTGTGATTGTTCCAGATATTAAAAAGAAGTGTTGGTAGATTAGAATTCTTCATACCAAACAACCCCCGGATACCAATTTTTACTCCAATATTTACATTATCATAGATTTTATTTAAAAATTAGAAAAAATAAATGAAAATGTATATATATATATATATATATATATATATATATATATATATATATATATATATATATATATATATAGGTACTTTTCGTAGATTTTATATTTTGATATTATTAGATTTAATTCCATATGTTTCCAGTAACAAAGACATCGCCATAGTCAAAATTTTATATTTCATGTTGAGGTGATAGATTTTGAAACTTGGCCGACTGCTTCTTTGGAAAATCAGTTAATTTCACCAATATTAGTAGAATAAATCGTTCACGAAAATCAGAAGAAATAAAAACTTTATGGATGAACAAGCGCCGAAGAAATAGTACGAATTTGATTGGAATCTAGTAGGTACTATCTTGGGGAAAAATTCATGACACCTCGTCGTCTGAAATAAACCTTATTTCGATATAGGGAATCATGTTTAGTAAGTACCATCTGGAGTTATGATCTTGCAGTCGATGATGTTGCATCAGCCGTAGTAAGCCGTAGACCAGACCCTCTCTTCGATTACTTTCCGATGTAGACCTAACTTTTCTACAATTCTCTTAACGAACTGATGACATATTGCATTTTAGGCCCATTTTCCCCGAAAATAATAGACTATTGCACTTGTGTCAACAGTGAATTGCTGCAGTGGTTTTTATATCCGTTTCAGCGACATTTTTATTTATTTTATGTATTTATTACAGTTTCATAAAAAAATACCCAATTCTATCATATCATATTCATTGTGTATCAGCGACCGTTCTTACCTACTAAAATTAACAATAATTTCATATATGTTTCTTAATATATACTTAAAATAAAATAATATATATATATATACACTAAATCAAATGAGCAGAAATTTGGTATCTGGTATTGTTTTTGAGGCAGAACAAAACAATTAAAATTGATATAAATTCGATCAGAATTTTGGCATTTTGAAAGTTTGGTCAAGAAATTGCATGAACGGTGGCAAAATGTATGGAAATTAGTTATAATTAGTAATATTCTTACATTTACATTGGTGGATTATAATTCGCTTTCACTTGGAAAACGAAAAACTGCTAGTTATTCCTCCTTCGCAAAATATTATGCAGAAAAATGTGAAAATATTATATATTGTTAGCTGACAATTTTCGGAATGTTTTATAGGTAAAAGATTTACGTGCAAAGGCAGACTAACTGAAATATTAGTATCATACAACAGGTCGAAATACACGCAACTCAAAAGTCTAAGGAAGAGTCAATTCGATGTTCACCAAAAATTTTTTCACCTGAAACGCTCATTTTTGTATTTGAACAAAATTGTAAAGCTGATAACAAAAAGGATTTATAAATTTTTTCATGTATGACCAAAAAACTGGAATTTTCTTGTCTTCTCCAATTTCGATTCAATTAATTTCATACAGCTCTTGCTTAGTAGATGTGTTTGTTTTTTCATGGCAGCTCAAGACCGTTATTCAATTTTAAGCGCTAGAAGGTAACCGACAATCGCAGCACCTGAGTTGGTTAATGAGTTAGACGTGTTAGAGCATGGAAATCATCTTCATGAAGCCAAGTTTCATAGACGTAGATCACTTCTAGATTAAAATGCGCTGCAACATTGAACTGGTGTCTAGAATGTCAAAAATGGGATAGAAATGACTGGACTACAGTTGATGCTTTCATCGACGACTCCAGATTTGGATTTCGTCCAGATTCTCATCGGACGACAGCGTGAAGACAATCCGGAAGTAATTGTCCAAAAAAGGCTTCCTATTAACTCAGAACTATTTGGATACTATTCTGCAACCTGTCATTCGCCCCCTTATGAACGATAACGCTTGACAACATGTTGCCCGTATGGATACCGAAGGAACTGAGCGCGTATAGGACATGCTCCAACAACGAATTACTCCACATATGGGCAACAAAAAGTTCTGAGAGCTCCTGAAGGTACAATAGGCGAAAATACCTCAAGCAGATATTTACATTGTGATTTTGGGCATAAACACTAGATGTACAATTTATGGTAAATCAAAGTGGACGCTCTACTAAATTTTTCGTAGTATGAATTTTATACCGGTATTCTAAATTGATTACAGGTAGAAACACGTTTACTTACGAAAATATCCCTGGACTTTTGCGTGGTGCGTATATATGAGATACAAATACAATGCAGCAACATTCTAAAAGGAAAATCTTCTAATTCATCTGAACACTGAGTAGGTATCATTTGTTTACTCCATCTAAATTTACGTGGAATTTATCCATTATTATCAGGACATTCAAACGGAAAATGACATATGTTCTTGTCTTGAATACGAATCTTCTACAATTGAAAACAGCGTAACAATAACAGGGCTTTTGCTGAAAGCTTTTACGGACGACAAGAGAACTATTGGTCACGTTGAAAACGTTTATTCATACGGTCGAATAAATGATTCTAAAAAGAACTTTTATTACGTTTAAAAACTACCTACTATTCCATGTGCACAGTAAATGAATCGCATTTCATTTCCTGCTACTCATTTGTCCATTTGATTTGAACAATATCGTTTTATACTATTATTCTATAAATTTTTTGATCTAATAGATTTACGAACTCATGCTCATGATTGACATTTGAAAAATGCATGAAGAATGACAGGTACTCATTAATACCTCAATGTCCAATAATTTAAACTTTATGCAAAATTGGAAATTTGCGTATACAAATACATGATTGTCTTCATTATATGAAAAACAATATAGGCTTAGTATAACACTGCGACAATTACGAATGACGAGTAATTGTAAAAGTTCGACATGGTTTTTACAGAAAGATTAGTATATTACATCTAAATAACAAAGGAGTTGATACTGTTAACGATGCTTACTAGGTAATGAAAATTTTCCACGATCTCAATAATTTTAAAAAAAACGATTATTTCAATTTATTTGGGGAATTTACTTCTGTAACGAATTCATTCCTCTATAGAGATGTTTTTAGTAATGCACTCTAACATTTGTCGTTTAATTTTTTGGCTTTCGCTTCACTTTGAAGAGGATGGAAACTATCTGAGCAATCAGCATTTATTTGACGCACTGAGAATAAAATGACTTTCGATTGGAAGAAAGCTATATTTTCCCGAATTTTTTCTAGCCGCGCTCGATCGTTTCTATCAATTGCAATCTACTATTTCATGAGAAAATACGGTTTATATTGCACGATACTTCACTTTGGATATTCGTATATAAATGAAGAAGTTATGTTCGAAATAAGAAATATTCTAGACGACTTTATCGTAGCGACAACTCATTTATAAACTACTAGACTCATATATTTCAACTTCTTTATTGATGCGAAGTTGGCTCGAAGAAATCCAACATCTGGAAGGAATCATACAGATCGATAAATAACCACTCTTTTTCAACTTCACCGAATGATCATTACTCTGTCATTTATTTTGGCCGCACTTTGTGTCAGAGGACGGAAGTCTGCCTATCCGTGTGCCAAACGGATCTACAGCAAAGTAACAACCTGCGACGTGAGATCCGAAAATGAAAAATCCTTGCGAGATATTGGAACTTGGCCAAAAATTTCCGGTCATTAACTTAAAATAAATTCATTCTAAAAGAAGTAGTTTGCCGCTAAAAATTTTCTGAAATTTTGAATTACGTGATAATTGCTAGAAAGACTACTTTCAAAAATTGAATGTTGGAGGCCGTCACTTGACGCGAATCGATTTAAATGAGAAAATAAATAAAACACTGGTTTTTCAGTGATTATTACAACAGTGTATGAAGAAGTTCTGGTAGATACGAAACTTAGTCACGGTGTAGCAAATGAATTATGTGGAAATTTTCCAAAAACTAGTGTTTTCATTCATTTTCTCAATACTATTATCATTTTATTTCGAAGCTCCATTTTGTTAAAATGAAAATTGTTCAATTTGGAATCTGAGACCTTCGTGCTAAGCGACTTTAAGTAAGCTGAATTGATCAAATTTTAGATACCTACATAGCTAGAGTGGTTCTCCAATATTATTCAGCTGTGGAATAACGTCGACAGTTCTGGAATCCAATTAATATCTTGAAAATGAATATGATAAAGTTAAAAATAAATAGCACTTATCTTGATTCTACAAAAAATTGTTTTTTGTTGGAATTAAAACAAAGTTTATTGTTCCAAGTGATTAGCAAACAGTTGATTATTTCGCATCACAATTTCGCTACGACAATTAAATTATGCTCTTTTAAGGGATTTAAGATTCCATTTTCGTGGTTAGTGTAATGAAAAATCTAGTTGATTAAGCAGAAAATTTAAAATGAACGAAAAGGATAAAACGAATAATTTTGGAAAAATATTTGTCAGACAAAATTCTATAGGAAAATTGCTATACGCCGAATGAAGACAACGGAGGTCATTGCGGTTGAGAATACTAATCGAATTGTATGAAATTAAGTAGATAACGACATATTCCTGATCACAAGCTCATATAAGATATCGATATACCTAATATCGGAGGTAATAAATATTTTAGTCGTGACTTCCGTTCATCGCAACTTTATGATACTGTTCGACATACTTTCATAGTTTACTTACTACAATCGGAGCTTGAGCAGATTATACGGTCCAACATTGAAACGTGGTCGTTTTTCAATCAGCTCTAGACAATAGGGGATATAAACTGGATTCTTCCCGTTCTCCAGCCTTATGAAATATTGAATATTTATTGATATTGTCTTAGAGAATAGTTAACGCACGCGGCATCGTATATTTCTTCTTTACAAACAATATAAATTTGCACTTAAAATGATAGAATAAATATCACTTAAAAATTGAGCTAGCTTATCCTCAATTCAACCAGTTCAAATCAATCAGTTTTCTGATTTAGTGACTAACTAGTTACTCCGTTCTATGTTCGAATACCTGGTAAGTACTTCAAATTTGAGTAATTTTCTCCATTCACTACTACATTGACGAATGTTCGTTATTGTTGATAATCTAAACGCCTAAAATCTCATAATAAATCGGTATTTATTATTTTATTATTTCGGAAGTCGTTCATGAAGTATTGACTACTTGATGCACTTGAATCGATAGTTAATTTTCAGAAATTTTATAATTACATATCTCGTTGATGCAAATCGATTTAAAAACTGAAATTAGTGAGGATTTTATTAATAGTACAGAAGTGAAAAAGGTTTGATTTTTAATTAAATCATAAGGATGTTCATTTCCCACAAGAAGATATTCATCATCACATGTCGGGGAAAACCATCGAAAGATTTCGTTGAAACTGGACACAATCATAGTTAAAACAAATATTTATCATGTTAGTTGAGCAGTTGATCTCCTTAAAAAGTATTCAAATACCTATAGGATGAAATTAGTATCAACAGAATTTAGCGAAAATAGGACGTCCATTTAAAAATAGATATCCACCGTAAAAATACTCTTCTCGATATACAAAACAATAAAAGATTTTGTCAATGCTCTAAACTTGCATTTAAACATAGAATATCTCGGCTATCTCTTGTGTGCACACACTAATAAAAGTTCGAGAAGTAGAATACTTGTAACGTAAACCAAAATTGATTTAGTGATTAGTAAATAATAAAATATAATTCTGTTGTTGTCATTACAATAAACATGACGTCGATACAAATCACTAGTCTATTCTTTCCCGAAACGAGTAAATATTTACTAAGAACCTAACACGAATAAGGATGATATACGATGCTTGCTTAACTTGAGCTCTTGTTGTTTTCGAATGGTGATGAATATTTTTTTCAACTGTGAGCATCCTGTCCTTACATATATTTTTAAATATATGTGAGACGTATTCATTATTATTGTAATAATATAATCATTACGAAATTTGTCCGCAATTTAACTGTTTGTAGTTCAAATTTGTACTTCATGTTACAACATGTAAAAATATTAACACCTGCAAAAGCAGCCGTTATCTTACGGAATTCAAAACCTGAAATAATATCTGTCATTTTTCAAAATGCAGTCGAATTAATGCGGAATACATTATCCAAAAGATTTATTGTTAGTAGGTGGGGGCAGCTTGATCCAACAGATGTTTATATTGATGAAAGTTAATTTTAGCGAAATCATCCGATTTACATCCGGGACTTAATGCTGGTGTGTATTATCTAACCTGTTGCTTAGAATGTATAGAAACTTCAAATAACTGATATTAATAACAAATGTATTACCGCTTTTTGCTCTACTTTTTGATAATCGATCATAGGTTCAATAAAACACTGTTATTGTGGTGTTAAATAGAGTTCCAAAATATTCATTGGAATTTGTTTGTATACTGGAGAACCGAGGCTGCTAATTCAAGGTGATTTCATTAGGGAAATTGCATATAGCGTTGAAATTCACATTTCCTCAATTCTTTCAGATTAACAATAATAACGATTTATTTGTTCCAAAAATAGTTTCACTGTAGAATTTTCTAAAATATATCTACGACCTCTTTCCACAAATCTAAAGCGCGCTGTGCGGAGTAATACCTGCATCTTGTCAAATAAATTACACATCACATAGGAGACGATCTTGTGTAGTCGCCGTGACAGACATGAAAGTTTCCAAACGTGCAAATAAAAAATTGCGTTATAGAATCGCGAGCATGATGTAATAATGCCTATTTTTCCGTATCCATCATTGTAACAATGTACGGCAACTTTCTTACGGGTTCATTTAACTTTCACACCTGCTTCGAGAACCTCCTCGATTCTATATTCGGCGGAGTCGCGTCGACTGATCGACCACGCGATGATTTTTCTATTGTGAAATTCGTATTCGTCTATAGTCATAACTGCCTTCTTAGGAATTCTTGCCTCAACTTTCAACATTTTATCGTGGTAGTAAAAATCTGAACAACTCTCGAAATACCGATCGAATGAAAAACATCAGTTACAACATGAGAAATCCAGATAATTGTAGCGAAAAATCAAATAACCGATATCACAGAGAAATGTTTTCTTCTTGTTAGGCATCATCAATATTTCTTACTCGATTGCGGCTTTGTCGCAGGTATTTCTGATCCCTACTGATGACCGTGAAATACGTAGTTGAGGTCTGTAGAAACCGCAACACAATGAATGAGCAATCGCAGAAAATACAGTACCTACTCGACGAGCGCATGAATAGGAAACGAAATAAAATGCGATAAACAAAACGCAATTTTACAAAACAAAAATACCACTGGCTTCTCTGAACATTGTATGAAATTCAATCACTTCCTGGATTTCAACAAAACCAAATTGTTACATTCAGGTAACAAGGGTAAACGCCTTGACCTTCTTGAAATTCTCGAAATATCCCTTGTAAACGAACAAATTGATTTTCAGGTATCACCTTTGCTTTTGTCTGTTTTATAAATTACGATGCAATACTCTCCTGTAGTCAGTCTTGATAATGAGTTCATAACTCGAAACATGTCGACTTTTCGTTACTGCTAAATACAGTATCTAAATATTTTTTATATTGTGAAACATAAGCCAAGTGTTTTTATTTTAAAGTTTATACTTTATTCATTATATATATATATATATATATATATATATATATATATATATATATATATATATATATATATATATATATATATATATATATATATATATATAGGTATATATAAATAGCCTCAACCATGAAAGTCTATTCTTAATATTGGTGAAAGAATTTTTGAAATCGTATGAGTAGTTCCGAAGATTAAATCCTACAGTCAAACTTACAAATTTCACCTCTGTATATTAATAATAGTATAGATTAGAATTCAAGCAATCATTGTTTTTTGATGAAAGCATCAGGTTACAAACTTTAATCAAGTCCTCCAATAATTTAGCCCGTTTGCGTATATCTTCCGGTCGGGATCAAGTGCAATAGCAATAATAAGTAACGAAAGTCAAGAAGAAAGCAATGATCCACACCAACACTGAAAGATCTGGCAAGGCATCAAGAGATCGGCCGGCCGAGTCGCGCCAGGCAGTCTGATAGCAGCAGCAGTAGCGGCGGCCTTGATTTCATCTCTGGCATCCATCACATGAGCGCGAGCTTTGAACGTTCGTTCGTTTCGAACTCTACTTAGTCGCATTCCTCAAAACTATTTCAATCATTATTTTTATCCTCATTTCTTGTAATTGTTGTAGCAGAATGCGTCATAACAATTAACACTCGGACGCTAATCGAAACTTACGCGAATCGAAACTAATTCGCTAATTGCTTGAAAATTGAAATGAACTGGAACTGTCCTTCCCTCGAATAATTGCTGTATCAGCATGATATAATATTAAAACAATTCTCAGCGATATTTTCTAGACGAATTGGAGTCACTTAACGATCACTGTGACTTTTTATAACTATACGATTCTTCTTAAAATTACAATTATTATTATTTGCGACCCAAAATTGATAATAATCCAGTATAAGCATTAAATTGTTCTATATTTGAAATTATAAACTCTGTAATGAAACAACCAGATTAGATGGAGGCCTCGGTAGCCCATCAGCGGTAGGGTGTATCGCTTGTAAACCGAGGATTGTGGGTTCGAGTCCCACCTTGCTCTTGGGTGTTCTTCATATCCCATAGAATTTACTGGTTCAAAGAATTGTATATCTGTTGGTCCCTTGAATTAAATAATAATCAGTTTAGATAGAAAAGAAGAGGGAAAATAATGGTGTAGTTTGTATTTGTTATTATATTAATTCTTCTTAAAATTGCCCGGAATACTTGAATTTAGGATTCTAAAATAGTTTGAGGGTTTATGCTCAAAACGCAATCAATTTCGAATATAGCCTCGGAGACAAACGGAACGGAGCATAATTTTTCAACAAACTTCGCTTTCTCGTTTTGCCACAAGTTGCAAACAAGACGAACCAGAAAATCAAACACACATTCTGAAAAATCAACGACAGCATCAGACATAAGCGCTTAACATTAAGATACGTTCATCACTTGCATATACAAATACTGTAATAATTTCTATCATAACAGCTTTACTATTGCAATTAAGTGATGAAACTCACGATACATCCTTACTTGACTGCTTCCACGCAGTGAACGATCTATATGAATAGCTGCTACTCATTTATTTAGAATATTCTCGATGAGCCCAAATGTATCCAGGTGATGAATAGTCCGAAAGAATTGCCAACCAAAACCACCAGGGATAAAAAATATCCTCGGCTTCGATGATTTCTACGTTCTAGCTACATAAAATTGAAATTGACTCGAAACCAGTTGGCCATGGAAATCTGGTTCGATTTCAGCAAATCATTTGTCATTTGTGGGATGAAATGATACCATGCAGCGATACACGCGCTGGTTAGCGAACTAAATTCGATAGTGCTGAGCCGTTTTATCGGCGACAACCAGTTTCTGCTTTATGCTCACTCTCGTTCGTAAATCCAGATTGATTTCCTTTTCCTGACTTCTTCCACATCTGAGGTCGACCTGACCTTGCTTCTTATTATCTCTTTCGTTAGCGAACAAAAACCTCTTCTTAGAAAACTATTTTTGAAATGAACGGTTCATAAAGGTCAATGCGCACTTACTCGACAAGTAGGTAGTTATTGTTGACGTTTGTTTAGTTACTTTCAAAAATATTTAGCGATAGAAATACGGCTCGTCCTATTTAAAAATTCATATCTTATAACCACTTTTCGAGATTCGACGAAAAATAAAATAGAATAAACGTATTTAGAATGGTATCGGATTATTTTAATAATTTTGTACCGAAATAGATACAGACATATATCCTCCCATCCGTTATCATCAATGTCGATGAACTGACGTATTTGTTGGCTCCGGACAGTTGCTTTTATTTCCAATGATACTGATTTTTCAGCCATACGTCTTTGACTAATTCAAGACAACGTATTACAACGATCAAATAATCTCTCTTCTTCTGGGATGATGTGATATATCACATAGATTCAATCGGAAAAAGTCTTCCTTTTATCTTTTATTGTACTAATATTCCTGCGTGAATAAATAAAAAAGGATATTCCTAGTTTCAAAATAGTTTCATAAAACGAAGCAAAACTATGTGGTAACTTAATTTCGTTTCCAATACGACAATCCTTCCAATCAATTGAATTTTTGCAAGTATTCTTGGAAGCCTACTTTCTCCACTCTCTAGAATGCAAAGACTGATGAGTCCGTTATTCTAGAACGGTTGCATCGATAGTATAAGTGATGATGTACTTTTAAAAAAGGTCAATCAATTTAAACCGATCCAGCTAATTACTGGACAAGCCAGGCAGACGCAAATGTGTGTGTGTGTGTGTATATGTGCAATTAATATCTTCTGCTTGTCGGTGAAACAAGCTCGCAAAATCAGGGACGGATTGTATTCAAATATTCTGGTACTTCAACTCCATGATCCGGTTCTCGGTGCAATTCTTGCCTTGACCAATATGCCGATAATCATTCGAATAAAGGTTATACGATATTAGTTGAAAGAGTAATTTATTTTAAACAATTCGGAAGGGCCAATTTCAATATTGATACGAAATTAACCTTCTATTATTTTCTAATATCAAACAACATTTGCCCTAAAAATAAATGGCATAGTATTTTCACAAATCGCTTGGTGAAACATTATTATTATTCATAATTGAAATAAACAATGAGCTTTACGTTTTGTTATATATTAAATAATAACAAATTGTCAACATGTTTAGGGATAGTTTTGATGATGGTTCAGTTACCATTTCGATTCAACTAATACGTACTCACAAGGAATCAACAAAAATTAAATATTAAACTTTTTACAATTACACCACAGACTGAAGTATAAATGATAACGTAATCAAACATGAACGACAAATATGCTAATTGACGTTTTAGAAGAAGTTTATAAATGGAAATAATTTTTATGGGCGACCGCAAGGGTATCCACAAGTCCAGCTCTGTTTTATGGTAACCAAAAAAAAAGGACAAAAATCTAAATATAACCACTCATTAGTATCAATTCCATGGTTGATGTGAAAACCCCACATAAAAAATAAAAGGACAGCCAGGTAAACACAAAACAGAAATCGGGTTTTAATGTGTGGGAAACGTTTTTTCATATAGAAAAAAAAGCATAACACAATCGCAGAGTCATCGTTTCCGTACACCAAAGTGTACATAAAATGATCGAATTCAGTGAAATTGAAATTTTGTTTCGAAATTAACTCGATCAAAAATTATTTATAATTTTCCTTAGCGAGTTCCACTGTGGTTTTTTTGTTCCTAAATTGCTGACTAATCAGTCATATCTTGAACATGGGAGATACCCATATACCTGGCATGGAATTCATACTGTAAAAAAATTTTCCAATATATTCGGTTTACGAATACTTATTCAAATAATTAAAATGCAATGAAAATTTAAAGCTTTTGGGAATACATATAGTAATTTGTCTTAATTAAATCGTTACCTCCCCTTCGTGATGAAATAATAAAAAAAAATTGAATATTCTTATGATAATCTTTTGCAATGTTAACACCAACAAATGGTTTTAATACTCAGGGTTTATTGGTATGTGGTATGTGTATTTATATCGGATCAATCACACATTGTTTATGATTCTATAATTGAAAACGAACTTCCTACAATCAGTCATTGACTGAAATAACAATTTTACCTCATTCATTCACGATGATGCGTATGTTATCGTTTACAACCCGAACATTCCTCGAATGATGAAATTAGGCAACTCAGATACATACATAATTGGAAGCGATAACCTCTCAAGTTACTCACGTGATAAGACTTAGATATTATTGGGAGGAATTTAATATACAACAAAAATTTTAACGATATTGACCATTACATCACAACAGATCCTCGAATTATAAACAAATAGTGGAATTATGGTTAACTCGGACAAGAGATCTATACGATTCCGGAATATAAACAAAATAAGTAATTATTGCGAATGATGAAGATTATACGTATTTATAGATTATGTCGTTCGAAAGTCAAATACATTATTTTAAAGATTAGGTATTTAATAAAAATATTGCTAGTTGGCAGAGTTCAATATAATCAAAATTTTGAAATAATAACAGTGTTTCACTTTATAAACTTTATTATTAATTTATATTAGAGGGGAATTCAATTCAATTCTAATACCTATACACATTTGTTAACAACTCCAAACAACAATGAAACATATATAGGCTCTTGCACCGTATATTATTAAACTAAGTTTAATGATAAACCGAGTTTAATTTGACATTTGACAAGCCAAAATGTCAAATTAAACTTGGTTTATCATTAAACTTAGTTTAATAATATACGGTGCAAGAGCCTAATAATGAACAACTGGATGAATGAAGCGAATGAGTAGACCATAAAAATAAGATCAAATAAGAAAAACTTACAGCTATCCATATCCATATCATGATATGGATATTTATGACATGACATTTATTCTTTAAACATTTTTAATTGAAGCTGACAGCTCTATACAACGAATGAGCGGAAGGAGAGATCAGGGGTTTTTATTTTATAGCTTGACTTCAGTTTAGTTTCATAGCTACCTTTTTTAATTTTGTATGTGTAGAGGAATTTTATATATTGTAGCAAGTTTGCAGTGTTTCGTCAATAACCTCAATGTTCAGTAAGAATCTTTCCTTGTGGAGGTTAAACATGTTTTAATATATCATTTTAAGTTTGTAGAAGTTCTGATGAAGCAATTAAATAATAGCGAAAGCTTGGCAAAGTCATAAGAGTATATTTCTTATTAACCACCAAAATTGAATAGAATACTCTAATATATAAATTAATAATTATATATATATATATATTATATATATATATATATATATATATATATATATATATATATATATATATATATATATATATATATAGATAGATAAATCGGAGTGCATCTTGATCCTGAATTGTATTCGCGATCACACACATCGCAACAAGTTTTCTCTGTTGATGTTTCGCATCGAGCACCTGTTTCAGCGATGAATGATTCGTGTAGCCTAGAAAACAGAAAATTGCCTGCCGCGTAATTATCGAGAACAGGTTTCAGCTATTTTTAGATCTTCACAAGAACATTGTGAACGATATCGTAACATTTTTGTCGAAAATAATGCCGCTTTCAGTAATCTTCCTCCAAGTCAAAGATTGAATCAGTATTCTCGTATTTCAAATTATTTCTGAAATATTAAATTCAGTGGACAGAGACACTCCGAAAATTCGGACTAAATTCATAACAATGAATTGTCATACGACTATGTATGCCATTTCCTGACAAAACTAACATAGCGCAGAAAAATTTCAAGTAAGTGATTGAGTACTATGTCAGTTCATTTTCTTGTGCAACCCCCCCATCCACTTTGTCCCGTTCATCATTATCATAGTCTGCAAATGGATAAGAGATAAAAATTGGCTATCGTTGCGCTAAAAATAAATTGAATTTATTAAGCTCAGTCGCGGCTTATTTAATCATAATAAAGGCGAATCATTCTTTAATGTAACCGCTGGACGCCATCGCCATGGCCAATTTGTTATAGAGAATCAAGGTTGAAATGATAGGAACGAAGCGACGCACTCCTGCCGAGAAAACACATTCGATATAATCGATTTAATCGCAATTGCATTAAAATCATATTCAGAATACCAATCGATAATTGCTCAACGAGCACCAAATTGAAATATGACAGAGAACGCGTTCAAAATGACAGAATTTATGTATTGACGATTTCGACATTTCGATAATATTATGATACGCAATAACTTGAAGAATATGGATCAAATGGATTCATACGCATAATACGAAAAGATGTCAATAAGAGGTCGATGGCATAGAATATTCTTAAAACAAATCTTAGACTCGCAGAATTAATTTATCTACTGTAATGTCAACTGCTCGTGAATTACTGAAAAATATAACACAGGCAGAAATCATATCCTCGAAATTTAAATTATATTTATTATATCCTCATTTTATTTTCTATATAATTTGAATTGAAGAGGTAAACATTATTGTGATATTTTTTCGGACACCACGATGGCAATATATCTGCAAAAACGCTTCAGAAAACTATAGAATTATAACAAACTAATAAAACTGGTTCAAATTTAAAATACGCAACAATTTTGCATAATTCTATTTAAAATTCCGTCGTCATTTAAAGATTTATCCATCCCATCAGCGCATCAGCGATATGGTGTATCGCTTGTAAACCGAGAATTGTGGGTTCGAGTCCGACCTCGCTTTTGGGTGTTGTTTATATCCCATGGAATTTACTGGTTGAAAGAGTTGTATATCTGTAGTAATGACTTAGATTCAAACCCATTGACCGTTCGGAACCGGCGTTTAACTGTAGACCCCTTGAGTTAAATAATAATCTATTTGCTTCTCTAACATTACGGAACTCGAATAACGCAGATTTTTTCTACTCAAACTTTTGATATGTACTCGGAAAATGGAAAAAGCACGATGTCATTGTTGTGAAAATTTGCGATTCGAAAACTGTTCACTGTAGTTCTACAAAATATAAAATTTGCACAAGGAAATTATAGAAAAAAAGTTCTATATATAATATAATATAAAACTACAATAGAATGTTACAATGAAAAATGTATATATATATATATATATATATATATATATATATATATATATATATATATATATATATATATATATATATATATATATATAATATATATATATATATATATATATATATATATATATATATATATATATATATATATATATATATATATATATATATATATATATATATATATATATATATATATATATATATATATATATATATATATATATATATATATATATATATATATATATATATATATATATATATATATATATATATATGTAGCGGGTAGATACTCATCTATGATCCCGATAGGTGACAGATCTACTTCAGGGATGCGACCCTGCCTACGCGAGCCTTGGTTAATCTCCTAATACCACATAGGAGTAACCATTGTCATATCCACAATCCTTGCCCAAACCTATCATTTTTTCCTTCCCAATATCCGAACCCTACTCGCCAACCCGCCCGGCAAGCGTGGCGATTTAAAGTGCCAAAACCTTCTAATATGGAAATATCGAGTATCAACAGGAGATTACCCCAGGTGAGTAGAGTTAACAACTCAGAATCTCACACTGAGCAATCAGTCAGCCTCAAGGATTCTGGGGGAGGCAAATATTCGACGAAAACGAAGCCATCTTATTTCTATGTAGCCACATATAATATACGAACTATGAGGACCCAAGAACATCTAGACGAACTAGAACAGGAGCTAAAAAATATCAAATGGGACATACTTAGCCTATGCGAAACTCGCTTGCCAGGAGAGAAATGTACAACTTTGAAATCCGGCCACACACTATTTCAGAAAAACTCTGAGGAAAACAGCCACATAGGAGGAGTAGCACTCCTGATAAATAAAAGGTTTCCATGTCAAATAACAAAATACTGTGCAGTATCTAATAGAGTTATATACATTATAGTCACTTTAAACAGAAGATATAGCCTACAGATTATACACGGATATGCGCCAACGGCAAGTTCAGATAACGAAGAAGCTGAAACCTTTTACGAAGATATGATAAAGGCAAGGAGGCAAGAAAAAACACAATTCGTGATAATTACAGGAGATTTTAACGCAAAAATCGGAACAAAAGAAGATGGAGACACACAGTATATTGGCCATTTCGGGCTTGGGGACAGAAACGAGAGGGGAGAGATGCTGTATAGCTACTTGAACAACGAAAACCTATTTTGCCTCAATACCTTTTTCGAAAAACCCAAACAACGCAAATGGACCTGGACCAGCCCGAACGAAACAACTAAAAATGAAATAGATTACGTTCTCTCAAATAAGAACAACATATGCACCGACGTGACAGTACTGAACAAATTTTTCACCGGAAGCGACCACAGATTAGTGCGAGCGAAGATTAAGATAAACATGAAAACAGAACGAAACAAACTCATCAAACAAGAACGCTATCCAACAACGGAAACTCTGGCACAAGAACAAATCAAATACCAAAATGAATTAGAAACAAGACTAGCACCAATAGAGAAAATTGAACAAATGCAAATAAACGAACTAGCTATAAAAATAAAAGAAACCATAAACACATCCGTTAAAAAAGTCTGCTCACAATCAAAAATAAGTAAAACCGTTAAGCTCCAACCTAGTACCGTCAAACTTCTCAGAGAGAGACGAGAAAGGACAGATCGAACAACAGATAGTTTCAAATCTCTAAACAAGGAAGTGAAAAGGGAAATTAGAAAAGACAGTAGAAACTATATCAACAAACTAATAAAAGACACGATAAGAGAAAACTGCAACATGAAAGTACTAAAAACAAAAAACTCAAGAGGCAGAACAAAAATTACAAAAATAAAAAACGAGAAAAACGTGATCGTCCAAGACACAAAGGAGATAGGCAAAGCCATAGAAGAATTCTACACCAAGCTATACTCGCCCAGCATACAAAAACAACGAACTGAAAGAACTATACTTAACATCGGCTCAGAGGAAATACCAGAAATAACTAACTCCGAAATAAGAATGGCATTCAGCCAGCTAAAAAACAATAAATGTGCAGGAGAGGACAAAATTACTGTAGAGATGCTGAAAATTGGCGGCAGAAAAATAGAACAAATACTGAAGATTCTATTTAATAAAATAATAGAAGAAGGAAAGATTCCACAAGATTGGTATAATTCCGAAGTAATCCTAATATTCAAAAAAGGAGACAATACAAATATTGAAAACTACCGACCAATATCTATACTATCACACCTCTACAAGCTGTTAACCAAAATCATAACCAACCGCATAACAACTAAACTCGATTTCTACCAACCTGTCGAACAAGCTGGATTCAGAAAGCACTTTAGCACTACAGATCACCTACACACCATAAGAACACTAATAGAGAAGTGCACCGAATATAACGTACCGCTCCATATGGCTTTTGTAGATTTCCAAAAAGCATTTGACTCCGTCGAAATATGGGCAGTTTTAGAATCCTTAGAAAACGCCAGAATTGATTCAAGATATACGAACATCATAAAGAACATATACGAAAATGCAAGCATACAAATAAAATTGGACGAAAAAACAAAAACAAACCCCATAAAACTGCAACGAGGAGTGAGGCAAGGAGACACCATCTCGCCCAAACTATTTACCCTTGTTCTGGAAGACATTTTCAAGAAATTAAAATGGGACACCAAAGGTATAAACATCGACGGAGTATACTTGAATCATCTCAGATTTGCAGATGACATAGTCTTAATAGCAAACAATCTGCAAGAATTAAACGAAATGTTACAACAACTAAGTGACATGTCTGCTACTGTAGGCCTTAAAATGAACTATAACAAAACAAAAATAATGAGCCACGAACAAACAAACATAACAGTACAGAACTATATTATAGAAAACGTCGAACACTATGTGTACTTGGGCCATGATATCAGATTAGGGAAATCAAACCAGGATGCTGAAATAAAAAGAAGAACACAACTAGCATGGGCCGCTTTCGGTAAACTTACATATATCCTGAAGAATAATTCTATTCCCATAAACCTAAAAAGAAAAGTATACGACACTTGCATATTACCAGTGTGCACCTACGGAGTAGAGACCATGTCCCTTACCAAAAAGTCGGCTAAAAAACTGGAGACAACCCAAAGGGCGATGGAACGAAGCATGCTTGGAATAACACTAAGAGACAAAATCAGAAACACTGAGATAAGACGGAAAACAAAAGTCAGGGACATCGTGGAGGAGGTAGCAAGGATGAAATGGCGATGGGCTGGCCATATAGCCAGAAGCGAGGACAACCGATGGACACGTGGAATACTGGAATGGAGGCCAAGAGAGACAACAAGGAGCAAGGGAAGACCTCAAAAAAGATGGGTGGACGACATAAGAGTGGTGGCTGGCAAACAGTGGATGAGATTCGCGAAAGATAGAGAAAGATGGAAACAATTAGAAGAGACCTACATCCAAGAATGGATGGAAAATGGTTGACAAAGAAGAGAAGAGAGATATATATATATATATATATATATATATATATATATATATATATATATATATATATATATATATATATATATATATATATATATATATATATATATATATATATATATATATATATATATGTGAGTGGCAATATCTCGAAAACCAGAAAACTTTTACTGAGGTCATGTTGATGTCATCTGATTGTCGTCAAGCCAATCTCCCTCCTGATTCCCTCTGTGGTTTTATTATCGGCACACTCTATATATATATATATATATATATATATATATATATATATATATATATATATATATATATATATATATATATATATATATATACAGGGTGTCCCGTAAATAACACGCCAGAGTGACACTGGAGGTAGATTGGCTTCAGGTCAATCAGATGACATCAACATGACCTCAGTAAAAGTTTTCTGGTTTTCGAGATATTGCCACTCTTATGTTTTTTTCAAAAATCTATACTTTTTGGTCATTTTTTCGCCTCATAAACATAAATGAGTTCTAACTCCTGTTTTTTTTGCTTCTTGTGCTATCATCAATATATGGTTGAGACAATCGACCTATTGTTTCTTTAAAAACTAGCTCGCTAACCTAAAAAAAAAATTAAGTTGTTTCAATTTAATTTCAATCCGAAAACGTTGAGTAATGTTTGACTATTTACTGTGAAAAAATATTGTATCAGACAGAATCAGCAAATCATCTTAAAAACTAGCCTTTCTAATGTTCTTTCGAAAACGGTATATTATTTGTGGTTTTTTTCTTTCAAAAGTCTTAAAATTCCAATTTTTGTGATTGAAGTCGTGCTACTTACGAAATACACTGCGCCGCAAATTTAACGCATAGCTTAAATATTTCCTAAGTTTTGACTGAATATTTTCTCAGGCGGTGATCCGATATAAATAAATTTTTCACCAAATTGTAGCTCCGTTCTTTGAGAAAAAGCAATAGTTATAAGATGATCAAAAAAAATGAATAAACTTATTGTACAGGGTGTTTGAATAGCGACATGTTTTCTTCGTCCAAGTTCATCCTTCTGCGGGCAATATGGGGTAGCTCAGGCAGAAAAAGAATAGACGGTATTATAATCGCATGACTTCTGAGTAATTTGTTTTTTCAATCGTCTGTTTATCTTGAGCTACTCGGAAGATATTCATGTTTTATAATTCTCACACTTTTCAAACGAATTTTTTTGAAACTTTTTTGTTAATTTGCGAAGAAGGCTGTGTATTCAAAATTTCTTTACAAGTAGAAAATGTGTTTATTTGGTTTTGTATATCTCTCCATACTACAAGTCTGAGCTACCCGATATTGCCCGCAGAAGGACGTAAACTTGGACGAAGAAAACATGTCGCTATTCAAACACCCTGTACAATAAGTTTATTCATTTTTTTTGATCATCTTATAACTATTACATTTTCTCAAAGAACGGAGCTACTATTTGGTGAAAAATTCATTAAAATCGGATCACCGCCTGAGAAAATATTCAGTCAAAACTTAGGAAATATATAAGCTATACGTTAAATTTGCGGCGCAGTGTATTTCGCAAGTAGCACGACTTCAATGACAAAAATTGGAATTTTCAGACTTTTGAAAGAAAAAAACCACAAATGTTGTACCGCTTTCGAAAGAGCATTAAATAGGCTAGTTTTTAAGATCATTTGCTGATTCTGTCTGGTACAATATTTTTTCACAGTAAATAGTCAAACTTTACTTAAGGTTTTCGGATTTAAATTAAATTGAAACAACTTAATTTTTTTTTGAGGTTAGCGAGCTAGTTTTTAGTGAAATGATAGGTCGATTGTCTCAACCATATATTGATGATAGCACAAGAAAAAAAACCATGAGTTAGAACTTATTTATATTCAAAACAGGCGAGAAAATGACCAAAAAGTATAGATTTTTGAAAAAAACATAAGAGTGGCAATATCTCGAAAACTAGAAAACTTTTACTAAGGTCATGTTGTTATCTGATTGACCTGAAGCCAATCTACCTCCAGTGTCACTGTGGCGTGTTTACGGGACACCCTATATATATATATATATATATATATATATATATATATATATATATATATATATATATATATATATATATATATATATATATATATATATATATATATATATATATATATATATATTAATAAATGAAAAAATGTCGGATTGTTTGTTTTTTAATTTATGATGAGATTATTAGATCGGAAATTGAAATTGTCCTTTTAATTTTTTTCAATATTCTGTCTATTTTGAGAATTGGAATTACAATGAAATATGAATTATACCGGAATAAGTAGATAGGAAGTGCAAATGTAATTTGGCGAAGGCGCCCATTATACCTATTATATCATCAATATTGGGAGCGTAGTTATCTTTCCATTTCAAATAATTAACTAAAAGTAAACCACGGAAATATCCGTACATGAAACGAATCAATAAAGTCGGCCGACAACATTCCAGATCTCCCCATTGCATTTGAGAAAAAAAGGGGAAAAAATTTCTTTGTGCTGTAAAATTATGGAAACTTTGTAAATGCGAGAAAAATATGAGTTATTAGAATAACAATACCTTTATCTAGTGAAATCTTGCAATCGGAATTCTGTTCCATAAATAGTTTCATAATTAAAGTTTAGCGTAATCAATGAAATTGGTCCATCAGATGATGGACGTTCTCTTCACGTGTAACACGTAACAATGTAATACGCGCGAATCCTAATCGAGTTCGTTGTTCCAGATGAATTACCTCTCATCAAAAGTTTTAACCACTCTGCTGTGGGTGTGCTTAGCCTTGGTTCTATTCGTCAGCAAGTCTCTGGCAAGTCCAGCCGACAGATCTCCCAGTCTACTGTCCCATCGCGTGGCCAAGAGATCCTTCTTCGACATTCAATGCAAGGGGGTTTACGACAAGAGCATATTTGCTAGGTTAGACCGGATCTGCGAAGATTGTTACAACCTCTTCAGGGAGCCGCAAGTTCATTCCTTATGCAGGTGAGAACCATTTCTTCTTCGACAGTATGATATTTTATTTTTCACTTGTATATTATTTGTTGATTGTACCTTAGATACGGTTGCTATAATTACACTCATTATGCCCTAGGGCGTTATAAGCGGGCGATATGGATCATAACGCCCGCTCATTGTACGAGGAGAAATGAAGCAACTTCCATTGATTAAATACTTCATAATCCTTGTCGTATACGACTCTGGATTTCTCCGGCAATGAATTATTCGTAGCTTTGGCCGAATTTTCTATGATATTCTTGGGTAAATTCATATTCATTTCCATTATTTCCATAAGACTACACAAAGAAAGCAGCAATGACATTCACTAAATATGATGACAAAAATATTTTCAAACGAGCAATGAATCGATTTTAAAATCGATTTTTCATAAAATAATTTTTTCGTGAAACATAAAATCTTGTATGCACCACGTGCGTTACTAGATCCTAACGCCCATCGGGTGTTAGTATTTATATAACGCACTTGGTACATAAATAACTATTTAACGACGATTTGATGTTTGAATTATTCAACCTATTTCTGTAATATAGTCCCCAGATCTGTATATTTCATTTTGAAGAATACATCATCAGGCTTTATGCAAACAAGAATGCAAATTCTTCACATTTAAAACGTTCAGGTAATGCACACCACCCAATCGGTTACTGGGAAAACTCAACAAATTTATATCCTACATGCAGTTTGAGTTATATCAACAATCAATTCATTTAAAATATACTTGTTGGTCATAATCAATTTCATATATCACATAGAGTGAACAAGTAAATTTAAAGTTTCTCTCCTTCCTCCATTACTAGCGACCCTGTACTGAAAAAACTCACTGTACATTCGCATTGTGGGCCGGTATACAAAAATATTACTATGCAATTTTAAGCAGTTTAGAATATAGATGTTTCGAAAATATTCGGCCACAACCGGTTTGCATTTAATAGATCATCTCCGTCACTGACACTCAAGCTTCACACACCCGGACACAAAATTTGTCCGGGTTTTACCCGGACATATTTTGAAAACCCCGTCCGGACGACCCCCGGACGCCCCCTAAACTAGGACAAATCCGGGGAAACCCGGACGGATGGCAACCCTAATTCCACAAGGCGAAATCTGCATTCACAATGCAACAGTGAATTATAGAATATGTCAAATCGCCCCGACTCAAAATCTGCATACAGCTGTTTCGATCTTATTAAATCTCTTCAGTGCAGCCTACTTGATTCGGAGCGAATTAACATATTTCTTATTGTTTCCCAATACCAATCGCGGTCGGACTACTACTATGTGGATAACAATCCATAGCGCCATCCGTCGAAGATTTTAGGAACCAACAATCCACTGTTTAAACCGAAAATGCAGGATGTCATCGAGAGAACAAATATTTGTCCCGACATGAAGATTTCTACTCAACGACAGTGGCGTATGGGATACCAGAGCACACTAACATAGTGATGAAAAACTCTGGGCCTACTCAAGAGTTATATCAGCCGAACGAAATTGATTTGTTTTAGAATTTTACATTACTTCCATGAACCGATACATTTTTTATTCTCGAATTAATCCTCGTTAGTGATGAATTATGTCACATGGAGTGTCTCTATTGTAATATCAAGACTTACACACGCCTTGTGGAGCAGAGGTAGAGTGACCATATCTATGATGCAGGCATGGCTGGCTTAGGTAGATATGGATGTTAATTAGTTGGGCAATGTACAATGTTTACAAACCCAATGATGGTTCGGAACTGGCGTTGAACTGTAGGTTCCCAGTGAGATTTAAAAATCTAGACTTCTTCAAAAGGGACTATGGGAAATAATTCCCAAACATAGTGCAGTTCACTATAAATGCGAAATATTACTAAGGCAGGCAACAGCTGCTGGTTATTTACAATGTGGAGTCTTTTTGAATGAGTCACATTATTTTTCTAAAACGTGTTGCTCATCAAAATGCAGAACTGAATAAAGGATAATAAGCATAAATTAATATCGTTACTTGCTAATTACGATTCCGAACAACTGACGGAAAAATTTTTAAAATCGAAATATTCGTATCATTTAATTGTTCATCATAGTGGACAGTTCTAAAAATTTTGAAAAAGCCGGAGGAAATTCTTTAGGCGTCACAAGATGTCCCAGTTTTTAGTACTGTCTCTCTTATAAAATTCCAGGAAATATAAAAACAGTCATTCATGGGACGATTCGCACGATTTCACATACCGAATGACCGTACAAAAATAAACACATTTGTCGACCTGAATTCAGCACTACAAAAAACGTTTAGCCACCTTCGAAACCGACTGAAGGGAAACGTTACAGCTTCAAATTCATGTTGATGGATTTTTATGATTAAATTTGATGAGAAATGTTTGTTCCAGGATCTGTTCAAAATTCACATTTGGTTTAATTTTCACTATAATATAATATTTTATAATATAACTCTACATATGTAAATACACTACCAAATTCGAAATAATTTTGAAATTAAAATAAGACAGCCTTTAATATATTCTGTTACATCCACAAAGGAAAAAGGTTGGATACAATAGTAAAACTTAATCTAAATTTTATTATATTTTACTGTATTTTAATCTGATTTTAAAAATAAAAACGCATGCAGATTAGAAACATATCAGCCCCTTACAAAGAAAACAGTAAAATTCTTACTGATCTTGATAATTTTTGGGTCGTTGATTACAGGATGAAAATAAATTCTTCAGTGGAATATTGTTTCCCATATTCTCTAGAAAGGATGATAAAATTGAAATAAACTATAAAATTCGTGACCTTATTCTTAGGAAAACTATTACGTGAGTTATAAACTTTGTACTTCACCTTGGTAATATCATGTTGAATTGATCAGAAGGGAAGATTATGGGATCATATGTGGATCATTTTAATAGTCCAAGCAATAAGAACAAATATATACAGACAGTTCCAAAACATACGTCCAAATTTCTCAGCTAAAAACAATGGATTAACTGTTCGTTATGTGAAGAGAATTATGCAAACCGGAAGATACATATATTTTTAAAAAAACGGCATCTTTTTCTGTAACTTCGCATCTTTGCAAGAAGCAAATACAAAATCGTGAATATGTGTTTACCTTACATACGCAAGTAAATTATTCACTTTCTCAAATACAATTATTCACAAATAAAACATTTGATTAGATCAAATTATGATTTAAACGTTAGTTCTTATCTAACTTGTCGTCTGTTTGCTGCCGAACAACTTTCGAAGATTAATCTTGCTTGAATAAAACACTTGGATTGAATTTCACTAAATCACATATATCTTATGACTGGAAGTGCCAGCCTTGTAATAAATACTCTTGAGAATGGGCTAATTTTTGCGAAATACAATACTTGAGGTTGATATTCCATCAAAATAGAAGGGTAATTATAATAAAACGCTAGTCCATTAAATAATGTTTTTACTGACACAAACGTATTACATCTTCTATTATTTGCTAATTTCTCTCAACTTTTGATATAATATATATATATATATATATATATATATATATATATATATATATATATATATATATATATATATATATATATATATATATATATATACAGTGCGATGAAATTCTTGAGTTTTGAGGATCATTCAACAACACAATGTTGTATTTCATTTTTTCATGAAGAAACAGAAACACAAGAAATGAAAAAGTTTTGCGATGAATCATTCTTCTCAAAACGTATTTTTGAATTGAGAAAATTTGTTTCGTTAAAAATTCTGGTAAAAAATGGAATAGGGGTGGTTTGTTTTACCCCTTCGAAAGATCACAACAAAATTTGAAAAATATTCATAGGTATGCTTTCTATTGGTACAGCCCACAAAATGTTATTTCTTTAACTTCTAAGCAATGTCAAGAAAAAAAAAATTTTTTCATTTTTCAGCGGTAACCTTTCAAGGAAATACATAAAAGCTTTTGTTTACATAAAACAGCTCTTTAATTTTCGACAAGGAATCTCCTCCTAAAAAGTTTCGCATTATTTGGCAACACCGTGTAGATATATACTTGCCTGCGTTGCAACTTATTATAGTAGACCGAAATGCAAGAAAATTTTAAATAGAAATTCAGGAAAAATTGATGAATCATTTTCTCGGCCGTTAATTCGTTTATTGTTTACACGAATTTTCCTTGCAACCGTGAGTCACTTATTGGTATTTCAAATATGTAACTATAAATACCTGCAATATTTTAAGTACTATGTTCCCAAAAAATGAGTTCGATTGACGTCTAAGAAACCTTCGAGGCCGACTCTGACCAATAGAAACCGAATCGCGGAGAAGATACACCGCACACACAGAGAGAGAAAGAGAGAGCATTCGTGGTCCATGAGTCAGAGGACACGAAGAGAAGATATCGGCGCTCATTTTCAATTTTCCCACGATCGACCAGAGCATTCCTCGATAAGTTCAGTTCCGTTTCCTGAAAAAGAATATCATAAAGGCAACGTAACAATGCGGAAAGCGATAATGGTCGTCCCGAATTTTTTCTAAGATCGAATGAACACACGGATATTTTTTTTATGTTAAAGCTGAACTTGTGCTTATGGCGCATCAACAATAAATTCCTCGAGACTCTCGACTTTCAAATCAATTAAAACGTCATTTGCACGACGCACGTATAATACTGTGAGTGTAGCTTGTTCAGTATCGTTGCTCTTACATAAGTGTGTTCGTTAGTAGTTTTTCTTTACATAATGTTGAATCATTGTGAATTAATAACTATAGTATATCTACCGTACAGTGACCACATTGAGACAATTCAAAAAAATACATTTTATTGTATTCATTCATACAGTAGCTTAGCAACGGGGGTGGTTTTAGGGACGATCCCCCCCCCCAGTCCTTTTGTATGAAGAAAATTCAACAAAATCGAACATTTTCTAATTTTTATCTGAAACCACGTTGAAAATATTTCTAACTACGCCAATGCATTTATATACAAACATGTATTCAATATTAGTTATTGGTAACTATAAAAATATTTGCGAAAAACAATAATTTGAACATTATTAACTTCAGCTAATCTCCGTGTTCCTTCGTGTTGCTAAAGCTAGGACTAAGAAAAAAGTATCCGATTTTAGACGAGGAAGGGGCATTATCATTATTCAAAAATCATCTGTACCTCTTTGTCGCTAGATGTTTAGTAATATCGTTTTTTCCACCATGTGAAACCGAAAATACAGTGTTGCATTCATTACACAGTTCCATATAGTGTATTTTGATTTTTTGATAATTGAAAATTTTCATCGTCAATCAAATAATGAATCGAGTAAATCTTACTCCCTACATCATCTAATTTAGTTTACTCTGCTAGCATTTTATGTGTTTTTTTATTTCTGTATTTTTTATTTCTTTATATTCATTAATATTATTAATAAATAATCGGTAATATATTTTGACAGTACATTTAAAATAAGAATTGCAAATATTTTCAGAGAAACGGGACATTTTAAAAATCGTAGGGGCGCGAGATTGTCCACCAAAAAGCGGGACTTTTGGTCACACTAACCTACCATCAGTGAATGAACTGGTTGACTGCATTATAACTTGATGATATTGGTAATATTTTCAGGAAAAATGTCATTAAATATTTTAAATTCAGTTGAAGCAATAAAAGCGTAAACAAAATCACCCGAAGTGAAAAAATACTAATAAAGCGAAAAATGGATGTGTCAATCATGTTCGAAAGAATTTATAAACCATATAGAGAATAGACATGGATTTAATGACAAATGTATAAAGTGTATTCCACTATTACCTTGTTGATTGACCTTAGCATCTCCATAGTGTTATATAATATTGATGTAGTAACGAGTGCAATTGAAGGACACAAATGGGTCTGTCAGACTTGATGCAGAATGGACTACATGGATGACTGTTCGATTTAAAAATTCCCTCGTAACATTAACCAGAAAGTGCCGCTAGATCTAATACAGCCTCTAATTACTCTTATTACACTGAATCGCTCGTTTGTGAACTGACATTTCAATTTGATTTCAGGAAAAACTGTTTCACCACAGATTACTTCAAGGGTTGTCTTGACACACTCCAACTATCTGACGAATTGGAACAAATTCAGACATGGATAAAACAGTTACACGGGGCAGAGGTTTAGGTACACATTCACACTCTTCATGATCTAACAAACTCACTAACATAAAATTTAGTTCAAACCACCTAAAACATTCAGTCATATACCTAACAAAGATATCATCGACCTAATATCATTATTCGTATGCATTAGATTTGTCTTATAATACTCCAATTTTTTTTAAACAAAAACTCATTTAATTCAACAAAATTAGGAAATAATGAATTGGTCAAAATTACCATAATGTAGAATACTAAACTATACATGGCATAAATTAAACTATTGTCATGATTAGCGACGCGAAAATTACTTATTTGATATTCAATAGTAGTAGCCAAAATATTGAACAAGCAAATTGGAAAAGTTAACATATTCAGTTCAATTATTCTCAGATATTCTTCTGAAGATCTGAGAATTACTTGTGGCTTGTATTTCTTTTCAATAAAGCGTAATACAAATTTTAATAAATGTTTCATTCGTTTTGCATTGATTTACATCTTTCATCAAATTCTAAACCTAGAATAAAATTAACTTGAAAATCGCTTACTAACTAAAAAATTGTCGTAGCATAGATATCTGCCTTTTTTCAAACTTTCAAGTTGTGAAAGGTAGTATCACCTAACAATATAATGCTAACATTACTATGAACCTTTATCCGATGAGATGGATGCATGCCAAATTCATCTAACCAACTATTCAATTATGTACCACCATCTCTGATATTGCAAGGTATTAATAATTTGTCTCTTTTTTAGAAATCGCTGCTTCTCCACGAGAATATTCAAAGGGTGTGTCGATTCATTGCTGCTATCGGAAGAATTACCCAAGTATTCCAAAATGATTGAATACCTGGGAAAATGAATCGATCGATACTCCGAGGTCCTATATAATTCTAGTCCATATTGAATTGTCTTCAGGCAATTGATGTATTATATGTTTGACAGGATATTTTATCAAGCTGTTTCTTTGGTTCTCTGCAGTATGAGGTACTAAGAAAATTCAATACTGAATCTGATGTTTACTATTATAAATTTGTAACGAAATTTTATTAAATCCGTTGAATTCATTACCAAAATCCGTGAGCACAGTTCTGACCAAGGACCATCCAATAATATTCGCAGAATCGAAAATTTTACTAATTTTTGGAAAAAATCATTTTTTGAAACCAGTATAGATGATAGTTCGAAACATCACACCACATCAAAGTATTATTTATATTAGAATCACTCCTCGTCAGAAGAAAACATGTATCAAATTATATTTATTTTCCATTACTTCTAATGATGAACTACTTTATCAGCTGGCTCTAGTATTTCATCGTTTTCTATTTAATTCATCGCATCGTTTTAATTAAGCTGATTTTTATGTATAAAATTTATTTATTGATATTGTTAAATATTTAATCGCTAAGAATGACATATTTAAAAAATTATATTCCAAAGAAAAAGGCATTTAGTCTACCCTCAATTCAAATAAAATAGCACGATAGTGGAGCAAAACATAATGGCTCATTTTCAAATATATGATATGATGCTGTCACCTGAATTCAAATTGCAAAATCAGAATTTTTAAAAAAGGAAAACTTTTCACGAATCCAATTAAAACAAGAGATTCTGTTACAACTGTGACAAACTAGAATTACTCTGAATATGGATAAAATTGTAATGGAATATAGTCTTTTAATGGAAATTTTTTTGTATCACATTCCGATATCAGTATTGCAGAAGTTGTCAGTAAATTTTCGAAAATTGGTGCCCATTACTTCGAAGAATTCATGATATGTTTAGTCAAGTGAATATCTATATGTGTGTGCAATTTTCTTTTTTATGTAAAGAATATTTATCAAAATGTTAATTTAAATACAGCTCATATTGTATTGAAAAGGTATTTTTTTATTGTTATGGCAGCTTCAAAAGATAGTAATTATAAATATAAATATTTTCAAATCAATCTGAGTTTAACTTTGGCTCCACTTTCACAAATAAAATACTGAACAAGGATTAAGATAAATATATATGTATGAACACTTCACCGCTGAATTCTAAACTTCCAAAAAGGCAGAGAAGGAAATTAAATTACAATATAAAATACACTATTTGTGTATTTTTGAGAGATTTCATTCAATTATATTTCAGAAGTCAAACTTTCGAAAAAATATGAGCAGTTCTTAATAAGCCTGAAAAAAATAACTATTTATGAATTGTTTAGAAAAAGATAAGAAATTTATATGGATTAACTTGATATATTTGGACTTATTTATCAATACCATTAATAGATTAATTTACTGTAACTTGGAAAGTATATACCTATTAGGTTTTTCAAAAACTGCGAAAAGTTGAATTTTATTTCGAAATTCTAAATTGTGTTTTATCGAGTAAATATCACACCACTACAGGAACCTGTTCGACTCTAATTAATAGACCCTCAATTTTTGAAGGAATACGGTTAAAATACTATAATTCTATTAATGGATATTTCAAACTTCAGGATGGGACTGGTTATCAAATCAGGTCCACTGATAATAAATTATTTATACATAAATATTAAATGTACATTATCTTATATGAAAATGTTCTTTACATGTTATCACAAAGAACACAGTTGGTACATATGAATTACCTTAAAATCCATATACATCTCTCTTACTGTTTATCCAATCTGCAGACCTCTGAATGTAGCTTTTGGAATCTGAGAGAGCTTTAGCAGCAGCATGGAATTTATCTTCGTTCCTACGAAGATACATAAGAGCATCCCTTTTGAGCTGCTCTATCTTTTTTTCTTCTATTTCAACCATACTAACCATCTCCATTAGGTAAGGATTGAATCTATAATAGACATGATCAGGCAATAAATCATTCAACATCGTGTGCACTCCTGAAATAGTAAAAAACATGAGTAGTTATGGAGAACTATTGAGAATTAGCAATTCAATCAGAGTCAGTAGTTGCTTCTTTCGAGTACGGACTTTAAAACCTTAAGATTGTCGTCACAATACAAACTTATTCTGCATTATATTTTTGTTCATGAACGAAAAATACGGCCATTGAGTTAACAAAACACGACAACTTATATGTCAATTATTTTGGAATAAATAAAATCAATATAAATTCAAAAATGTTTGATAGACAGTAAAATATAATTGGGACTATAACCTACAGAAAAAGGAACGCTCTTTTAATAATTAATCTACTGAAAAATCAAAAACCATATAGGGACTTATTTTACATGGATGCCCTAAAAGTAAAAATGAATACCTTCTGTGTCAGTTGCGCTGTCCAATATTTTGAAGAATTTGTTTTTCCAAGACGTGTTAAGAGAAGCTGAATCACTTGCAGTATTTTCTTTATATTTGGTCGGTACAGTTCTACCAGTTCCAAAAGAAACTACACACTGTATGGGTTGATTAGGCCATATCAATTTAGCCTCATGTATCGCAATTGCTGTGGGGTTGTTGACTAAAATACCTCCATCCTTCAAAAATTCATGTTTTCATTAATTAGTTCCAATATTTCAATTCAATACATCATGTTAACATCAACTGTTTTCTCATGAGCTGTACAGGGTGGGTAAATTTCCACGTTCGTGTAGGGTAACTCGTTAACTATAGGAGATAAAAAAGGGAGGTCGCATTCTCAATCTCTGTTTTCAAAACAAATTCGCAATATCAAAAACAATTCCCGTTTTCAAGAAGGGTTCCCATATGGTTCGCATATTGTCCAAGGTATATGAGAAGGCGCTTTATAGCCAAGTCATTAAATATTTTGAGCATAATAAATTATTTTCTGACAATCAATTTGGCTTCAGGAGGGGCAGAGGTACGTCTGAGGCTATTTTTTGAGTGCTTCCCAAAACACCGATGACACTTTTTTTTTGAATCTGAGTGAGGTCTTCGACTGTGTCTCCCATGAAATACTTCTGAAAAAATTAAAAGGCTGTGGATTCTATTTAAAAAGTGTCGGACTAATTAATGGTTTTTTTTAGCGATAGAAGGCAGGTGGTGTTCTCCGGCGGTATGTATTCAGATGAGGTTTATATCAGAAGAATCAAGGGTCTATATTATTTTTAATTTTTGTTAATGATCTTCCCGAGTACTTGGCGGCGAGAAATGTTGAGGTAATAACCACTCTTTTTGCTGATGACACAGCATTTCAACTCAAAGCTCCGACATTAACATCATAAAGGGGATCGCGAATGTCACGCAGGCGATGGCCAAAAATTGGCTCTCCGGTAATGAATTGAGTATGAATAAGGATAAGACCCTAGGTTGGTCATGTCACTGAAGAGATTCGATTCCTCGGGAATGGATATGGATGTAAAGTTTTTTGGTGTGTATCTCGACTCCAAACTAAAGTGAGATTCTCATGTGAGCCAACTGTGCTCTAAAATCAGTAAAAATGTTTCTTTTTCAACATCTCTATCAAATTCACTATCGCCTGTAGTAATCTAATCTGTTTACTATGCGTTAATAATAGAGTCTATCTAACCTGAGATACTGTATGATTTCCTGGAGACGTAGTGCACATATAAGAACCGCCTTCAGATTCCAGCGTAGAGCAGTGAAAATACTGGGAGGATTAAAGTATCAAGATTGTTGTAGGAACATTTCCAGAGAGTTTGGTATTCTCACCCTGCCATCACTTTTCATTTTGGAGTGTCTTCTCAATGTGCATGGCAGTCCTGAGTTGTATACCACAAATTCTCGTTTTTATGCGCATAACACCAGCAGCAGGGAGGATTACAGAAAGGATTATTTCAGGCTCACGGTGGCTCAGAATGGAGTAAACTTTATTGATATCTTCCGGTGCCGTACTCGGTTTCGGGCATAGGCGACCTCACTACAACTATTCGTGGTGTGCGTGATACAGTGATACACGAATAGAAGGGACCTACAGTTTTACGACGATTCCGAACGTCATTGCAGAGAGTCTTTACTTGGCAGAATACTTATCGGTGGTTTGCCATTGCCTTCCGAGAGGTGGCTCCGCATTAATTCGTTGGTTCGGCCGGGATTCGATCCACTGACCTTTTGTTCAGTAGTCCAACGCACTGACCACTGAACTACGGAGCCACATATATATGGATCTTTACAATAGGCTACCGAGGAGTGTCAGGCAGATGTCACGCTGTTCATTCTTAAGAATGCTCTTGTGCGGGAGGTTATTCATGGCGTACGGTTTTTCGTATTATTTTAAAAATTAATTTTGATTATTTTGAACATTATTCTTCGACTAACTTAATCAATTTACATTAGATTATATCATACTGTATTTATATTATATATAGACTTCTGTTTTCGGGTTATGAACAAAAGTTCAATTTTTCAACTTTCAGACACATGTGAATATTTTGGTTGTTCATTAAGTTACGAGATTATAGCAAAAAGTGCATTCCTAATGCACTTTTTGCTTTATAATCCAGTAGATTGTGTGGGCTAAAAACTAGTGTTGTCATGGTTCGGGTTTATGGGCCGTCGTCGGTTTGAATTTCTTCCTAACGTTTCGCTAGCACGAGTTGCGAGCCTCTTCAGAGATCGTTCCATCTCCGATTCTGGATGTAGACTTTAGAATTCTTGAGCGCAGGTTGTATTTATACCGTTGACTTATAGGGAGCGGGGCTTGTACTGCTTCAGTCGAATTCGGGATATCCGTTGGTATTACGCGTGTGCGTCTGAGAATTGGATTCCAAATTTTGGATTGATTGGGCCGATACTTGGTGTAAATTAATAAACATATTGAAACAATGGTTAAAATTAACAATTTACACATTTATTATAAAAAATAACGCATGACGCACGTTTCGGTGGAACTTCACCTTCTTCAGATGCTAATGGCAAACTAACTATGATTTTCTGTTATATCGAAAACAAGAAATGACAAATTATGTAGAAGGGGTAAATACAAAGATGGTTACAAATAATTATTAGAAAAGGAAAAACCAATTCTGAACTGCTAGTCAGGTAGTTCGGTAATTTTGAAAAGATTGAGAAGGGGGCTTGAAGTATGATCGATTTGGCTATTCAATAGGAGACCGGAATGCTTGTATTTATTTATCTGTAATGATTCTAAAAAATTAAGTTCAATTCCCTTACTTTCAGTATTTAATATTTTAAAATCGAAATTGAATGTGTGATTTTCTTGGATTAAATGGTTTGCATAATGTGAATCCGACTTCTGATTAACAAAGCTACGTTTGTGTTCTACGTTAATCAGAAGTCGGATTCACATTATGCAAACCATTTAATCCAAGAAAATCACACATTCAATTTCGATTTTAAAATATAAAATACTGAAAGTAAGGGAATTAAGCTTAATTTTTTAGAATCAGAATACCTACAAGCATTCCGGTCTCCTATTGAATAGCCAAATCGATCATACTTCAAGCCCCCTTCTCAATCTTTTCAAAATTACCGAACTACCTGACTAGCAGTTCAGAATTGGTTTTTCCTTTTCTAATAATTATTTGTAACCATCTTTGTATTTACCCCTTCTACATAATTTGTCATTTCGAGTTTTCGATATAACAGAAAATCATAGTTAGTTTGCCATTAGCATCTGAAGAAGGTGAAGTTCCACCGAAACGTGCGTCATGCGTTGTTTTTTATAATAAATGTGTAAATTGTTATTTTTAACGATTGTTTCAATAAATTGGATTCCATATCTGATTGAGCCTGAGGGTTTCTTCTTTTTTGTTAAAATTATCCGGATGCTTGTGGATCTCGATGACCAGTCTGTTATGATAACCATTGACTGAGGCTAGTAGCCTACAATTCTCAAAATCTATCCTGTGCTTAGTGTGCGTTCGGCTATCACAGACTTTGCAATCTGTCCTAGCCGAAAGTGGGTCCCTCTTGTCCTTCACGGATCTGGTGGATCTTCTTTGTAGGTTTGACGATTGTTCCGATGTCTCCTCAGAACTTTGCCAATCCTGTCTGTGACCCTCGGAACATAAGGCAGGTATGCACGAGAGGTGGTGGGTCGTTGTTCGTTTAACTCACAATCAACGATTGTAGTCATTGCGTAGTACGCTGCTAGTATCTACGGAATGCACTCTTGTGAGTATAGCTAGAATTTTCAAAACACTATGCTATTGTGCTCTGGAATCCTATACGCCACTGTTGTAGAGTAGATAGCTTCATGCCAGGAGGTACGTGTTTTCGCGAAGGAATCCTGCATTTTCGATCTAAGCGGTGAATTGTTGGTTTCCAATATCTTTGGTGGAGGGCGCTCTGGATTGTTATCCAGATGGTATTTCCGACCACGATTTGTATTGGAGAACAATAAGAAATTTGTTTATTCACTCCGAGACAAATAGGCTGCACTGATGAGATCTAATAACATCGAAACAGGTGTATGCACATTTTGAGTAGGGGTGACTTGACGTTTTCTATAATTCACCGTTGGATTGTGAAAGCAGATTTTGCGTTGCAGAGTACGTATAACCAGCTCCCTTGGAAAGTTGTTTGATAATTTTCCTTGTTCATTTTGAATAATGTATGAAATTGACTATGGTCAACAACTTTGTTTTTCATGATTTGAAAGTTAAAAATTATTATTGGACATCTTCAATATAATAATTTTTAATCTTGGCTTGTAAAAAAAAAATGAATCAGTAATTAATAAGAAATTCTCAACTTAAAATTTGAAAAATCGAACATTTTTTATAACTTAAAAACAAAAGACAATAGCAAATTATTGTTTTTGACAGTGAATTTGTCTTGAAAAGAGAGAATCCTACATGGTTTTGTATCTCCTATATGTAGTTACCGAGCTACCCAATATAAACATCAAAATTTGCCTGCACCCTGTACTTAAGAAGGGCAACAAAATTATTCTATTGACTTTGATACACATATTCACAATTTATCGTATCAGTATCAGATGATCATCCAAATATCATGCAATATCTTATTTTTTCACAAAATCTCAAAAAATTGATTTCAATATAAATCTATACAATATTACATCACTAATAATCATTTGAAAATTCAATTACTTACTTATAAGAATTCAAATTCATAAGTAGAAATTCATGAAGTATTTTCATTGATTTCAATCTAATCTTTGATACTTTTCATTCAAACTTAATGAAATAAAAAAAAGCAAGTATACAGCGTTATAATAGTAATATACTTAAAAAAAATGAAACAATATCTCATATAGTAATTGGATCTGAGAAATATATAAGTATAAATCGGCAATTCAAATTAACTGTTTACTATCATACAAATACATTGGAATTATGAATACATTCAGCAGACCAGTTTCAGTGCATATCAAAATTTGACTAAAATTTGGATGATTTCAGAAAATATAGTCCTACTTAGGTGGGTTGTCGGGAATAAACAATTACATTAAATAATGATGATGTATAGTAGAGTAGATTATTCATGTAAATTTGAGATCCAAATTACGCCAAATAAAAATAGGTAAAACTTGGTTTTAAAACTACAAAAATTACATAAAGTATGTCACAAGACAATACATATTACATTCAAAATAATATACATTCAAAACTAGCATAAAAAAATATAGCACAATTAAATTTTTATACAAAATCAAAATTAAAATTGAGAAACTCATCGAATGAGTAGAATTGACGTTGTATTAAAATGACAATATTTTCATAATGATTAACTATCATATAGTAGGTAATTCATCAATTCAATATTTACGTAGACGAAAGCCTTAAACTATTGAAATTTTTATATAGAGAGCCACCTTTCATACAGAACTTTTGTATATCACAGCATATACTAAAGGAAGTAAAATATAAGCAATAAATACCTGATGTATAAATTCCCCCAATTTAAACTCTTCAAAGCAGGTTGGTGCTGCTGCAGATGCTCGGGCTGCCTCCCATACCTGATGATCAAAACTGCCAAAATATTGAGACTGGACTTTTTGAGGCAGAGAATAATTCCTGAATAAATATGCTGATAAATGAGACTGATTCACGACGGCTGATACTGTGCAGAGCTGAAAGGATATAGAAGAAAACTTTTGGGTAGCAGCTTACATACATAAATCAAAATAACTTTCAAATTCTTCAATTTCAATATTATTTGATTAGTAATTCCCATATCTTTAAAAAAATATATATGATAAATACAAATTACAAGACTATTTTCTTTAAATATAAAATCATAAGAAATTATATTACAATCTAATTACTCCGACATATTAAGAATGGAAAACAAGCTATGGATCTGTATTTCCCCTGATTATTTTTACAATTATTTCTTTTTAGGAAAAGATAATCTGCATCAATAATGACAATAGAACTACAATTATTCTAATCAATTGTGACGGTTATATTTGAATAATTAGATAGGACTCAAGAATTTTAAAAAAACCAAGGTAGATCATTATTTTTAGAGTATCAACAAAAAATAGAGTAAGGTTATGAATGTAATAGAAGAAGGGTCTATGATGGTGTCCTCTTTATTAATTTCCGAGTTTAATATTTTTACTTTGTCCTCTGAAATTTACCAATCTCAAATTTTTATTCTGCTTGAACATATAGTTACAAGAGTCAAATTAAAATCCAAAATCAATTGTAGTAGGACACACTAGATTAAATGAAAAAAATTAGTAATTTGACATTACCTTTGGGCATAATGGATCTCTAGCAGTTTCCATCAACCTGATGTCACCCAAGTACTTTTTCAGATTCTTTTCCCATAAAGGTGTACTGTAATAGGACTGAGACCATACAAGATTGCCAGTACCCCACAGTGCTGATTGTTTAAATACCTCATTACTGATATCTAAATAAATCTGAGCTATTTCATCTAGAGATTTATGATAAATGCCTAAAAAAATTACATAAATTTTTTTTCAATTATTATTTCAAATATTATTTTCAATTACCCATAGAGAATGCAAGAATAGCTCCTGTACTGGTACCACATATTAAATCAAAAAGCTCATACGTTCGTTTTCCTGTCAATTCCTCTAGCTTTTTCAACATTTCCAAAACTAGCAAACCCCTAACTCCACCACCATCTATACTAAGTATACGTATTCCTCTCAATGGAACTGGATCCGCATAACCCAACAGCGCTAATGCTTCTCTTAAGGCTGCCTGATCTTTATTTTGGTATTTGTTCCGAGAATTTAATAATATCCTTATTGCTCCTTCCTAAAAAGTTGAAAATTTTGAGTAAATTATTATGAAATTTCCATAAATACTAGAAGAAATCTCACCTTAACTGATATAACGCGAGCTGCTGGGTGCCTATAAATATATGATATCAATGCTTCAATTCTTCCTTGAAAAGATAATTCAGTTTGTGCATCCTCTATAGATGTCAAAATAAGCCGAATCTGTGATATAATATTTGGCTGAAATCACCCACATAATAGTGATATCTTTTTTTGTAGATGAAAGAAGTAAGTTACCTTTGAAATCCCAATATTCCATAATGGACTTGCGAGTTCTTTTTTTGAAAGATTCCCTTCTTTTGTAGTGTGTAATATATTAGCATCCACATTTGAACTTTTCAACGTGTTTAATTCTGATACGGCAGTAAAAGATTTGCCTCCAGAACTAGGTACAATTAGATTCCGGATACCAGTAGTTTGTTTTATAGACTGCAGCTTCTCCATGTGACGTAATAAATCCTTTCTCAATATATTAGATAAAACCCTTTGCTTAACAATTCTGTAGAGCGATGTTTTAAAAATATCGAGAAATTTCTCATGATTGAAAGGCATATTTTTTGGGAAATCACCAGTTCCCTTCAGTTATTAGAATGATTTATTTAAGATATTGAAGAAAATTCATCTTGGAGTCTTCTTCAGTCTTTCGGAAAAAAATATTTCTTTTTCCATATTTTAAGCAATTATTTATACCTATATTTTTTTATTTATTATTCATCACTATGATATTACTCTGTTGGAGCACAGAGAAATAACAGATTTCGTTGAACAGAGTTCTGTCAATCTGTTCATCCATCGTGCGTGGGTACTGGGTACTGTACTGTAGCCCAGAATAACCTCAAAAATAATTTTCAGATATTTTATGCAACGCGTCAAAGCAAAACAAAATTTTGGTTTTTCAAATTTCAACTTTATATTCAGAATTTCAACTTTCATGGTTAATAAATCATTTTGTATTATTAATAGTAGAGGATAATAAAACTAAATTTGTTTTCATTTATTGGTCTTGGATCTTTTGGTCAAAATCCTATAAAATTTTAATTCACTTTGTCTCTGTTTTATTCTAGATTGCAGGTTTAATTATTCGTTAATTATATTCAAGTCTATTGTATGATCGACGTTTCAGGCTGAGGATTTATAAATATACTTTGTTTGATAGATAACTGAAGTATATTTCCATCTATCTACTTTAAAATTACTCTTACTTTCTACTACGACAAATCAGTTCGACAATTTTATTTATATTTTGCCATCTAAATGCAATCGTAGTCAAGTTTGGTATTGAGTTACATTTATTTGTTTACCATGTAGAATGGCAATAAATTCATTTGGTGGTGTCTGAACATCGGTCATTTCCCTACAAAGTGGACGGCAGTGACGTCAGCACTAATCTGGTGCTGTTCAACGATTCCGTCTCAGCAGAGTACCTACTTCTGAGAATCGAATACTTTTCGATTCCTATAAGGGTAAACGCGCTGTCTGAATGTGAAAAATTTATAAATCTCAATTTATATTATTTGAGGATTAAAAAAAAATGCCACCCCCGCCCTTTGAGATTGACTCAAAAGGGCCTGGGGGCAAACATTTTTTTTACTATAAAAATTTTAATTTTTGTTCGAAAGTTGGTTTCAGTATGTAATTTATGTTTAAAATAACGATGCTGACGATAGTTTTCGTCTGGAATGTTTATTTGACTATACAATGAAGGTTATTTTTTCAGACAATTCAGCTTTGTAATACTTTTCCTGATGTCTGATGAAATTTTTTCGGCATGAATCTATCCTTTCTGTATAACACACTCAAGTTTCAGACCACCAGCGTTTTTCGTTTGGAAATGAATAATTTTTCGGCGACCGTTAAATCTCGATGTGGGTGGTGCGAAAATCTTCGAAATCTTTATTTTCAACCAAAATTACCTAATCAAACCGATTTTCAATATCTTAAGCGCCCCTATACGCCTTTGTTGTGTGTCGGTTATTATGTGAGACACCCTGTATATATAGATATATATATATATATATATATATATATATATATATATATATATATATATATATATATATATATATATATATATATATATATATATATATATCTAATATATAAAATTGACACGGTGTCAGAAGTTAAACTCCTCCGAAATGGCTCGACTGATTCTCATGAAATTTTGTGTGCAGGTCTGAGAATCGGCCAACATCTATTTTTCATCCCCCTAAATGTTAAGGATGATTTAAATTTTTTATTTTTCAGACAAAATTTTCTGTTCAATTTTTTTTATGATACAAAATTCAGAAATACATACAACCCTAAATTTTCACCCCTCTACGATCAACCCCTATTTTTTAATTATTAAACTCCTCCGAAATGGCTAGACCGATTCTCATAAAATGTTGTGTGAATATTGGCTAGGTCTGAGAATTGGACAAAATCTATTTTTCATCCCCCTAAATGTTGAGGGTGGTCCAACCCTTAATTTTTTATTTTATTTTTCAGACAAAATTTTCTGTTCTATTTTTTTTGATGATACAGCATTCAAAAATTCATACAACCCTAAATTTTCACCCCTCTACGATCAACCCCTATTTTTTATTTGTCAATTATAAACTTCAATTTTTTTAGCAAGATTCTTATTTTCATTTTGTCATGACTTAGAATAAAAAAATTCATATTATTCTCAAGTTTTTACCCTTCTACGATCAACCCCTATTTTTCCAAAGCGATTTTAATTTTTTTTAATTTCATCCACAGATTCGCAATAGGGTTGCAAGATGGCAATCGAAAATAATAAAAATAGTCGGTCCGAGAATAGGTCGTTATATATTTTTCATGCCCTTTAGTTAGGTTGGTTCACCCCAAATATTTTTATAAATTTTTTAGACAAATTTTTTTTTAAATCTTCCATCTTCTATCAACAACCCATATTTTTTAATAGCCATTTTAATAATTCAAACAACGTTTGCCGGGTCAGATGGATTGATAGATAGATATAAAGATTGATAATTCTTAAGATATATATATATATATATATATATATATATATATATATATATATATATATATATTTATATATATATATATATATATATATATATATATATATATATATATATATATATATATATATTTATATGTATGTATATATATATAAATATATATATATATATATATATATATATATAAATATATATATATATATATATATATATATATATATATATATATATATATATATATATATATATATATATATATATATATATATATATATATATATATATATATATATATATATATATATATATATATATATATATATACAGGGTGATTCATTAATACGTGTAAATATTTTAACGGGAGAATTTTGAGCCCAAAATATGAAGATCTAACCCAATTTGCTCATATAAAATATTTCTCCTTACTGAGTTACAGGGTGTTTTATTTCGATTATTAAAAATGAATTTTGTTCATTACTTCAATGATGCTTGATATTTCTTTATGATATTTGGCAGTAAGTTAAAGTAGTTTGGGACACATCAAAAAATAGTAAAGAAGACTTTCTCGCTATCACCAGAGGCGTACGGCAGGGGCACGGGAAGAGTTCTCGTTTCCTAAATTCTACGCCACTGGCAGAATTGTCATTTTAGTATAATTTTTCGATTCTCCTATATTTTCTCTGTAAATAAGGTATTCTTTTTTCGTAACGCTAGAGCCACTATTTTTCGAGATATTTAACGTTGAACATATGGCTGCACAATTCCTTTGATTTTTATGTACGAGTCATATCGGGTTTTTTGTCATACGATTGCATGTATTTAAATTGAAAAAAAAAAATTATTAGGTATTTTTTTTATATTTATAATAATATTAACAAACAATTTAAAACATAACAACTACAAAAATATCCAGCGCTACATAAAAAAAGTTCAAAATAAATACTTAAATATGAAGATCTTCTTTACAAATTTTGGAAGAATATCAAATTTATGAACAAAACTTAAAAACAATTTACAACAAATGTTCAATGTGATCTCCGTTTACCTCAATAAGTTTATTCATTCTTTCGTTGAACGATCTTCTAACTTTAAAAAATATATTTGGCTGATTCGCAATAAAATTAGCGGAATTTACAATTTGCTGCCATAGTTCCTGGCGAGTATTTATTGTTTGGGAGTATACCAGTGATTTCATATGCCCCCAGAAATAGAAATCTAATGGATTACAATCGGGACTTCGAGGCGGCCACGGAAATTCACTACCTCTGCCAATCCAACGATGAGGAAATTTATTATCTAGATAATTCCGCACTATTGATGTATAATGGGGTGGTGCTCCATCGTGCATGAACCACATGTCTCTCCTTTGGTTAAGTGGCAATTGTTCTAGCTCATCGAAAAGTTTAGTTTGTAGAAACTCCAAATACGAATTACCATTTAAATTTTCAGGTAGTTCATATGGACCTAACAAACGGTCTCCGAGTATACCGCACCAAACATTAATTTTGAACTCGCGTTGAAAATGTGACTCACAATATAAATGAGGATTTTCAGTATCCCAACTGTGGCTATTCCTCCAGTTAAATATTCCTCTCCGTGTACAAGTAGCTTCGTCGCTAAAGATAACATTTTCATAAAAGTTCAGATTTTCATTTTTTTTATTTGCCATCGACTGAGCGAAATTCAATCTTGCAGGAAGATCTCTTGGTAATAAGTTTTGTACTGGAGTAAAATGGTAAGGTTTCAAATTTCCCTTTTTCAGTATTCTAAAAACTGTAGATTGGCTTACCCCAGTCATTGAAGATAAGCGACGAGTGCTAAGTTGTGGATTTTCTGCAATTCTCACTAATATGTCATCTTCCTGATCTACAGAAATATGTTTAGGTCGGCTCACATCACGTTTTGGCTTGAATTGTCCAGTCTCTCCTAATCTTCTAAAAATATTGCGAAAGGTTTGATGATTGGGCTGAACTCTATCTGGATACATTTCTCCATATCTTTGAGTAGCAGCAAGACAGGAATAATTTTCTTGTGCATAAACACAAAGCATATCGCGCATTTCAGTATTACAAAAAACATTAGGGCGCTGCATCTTCACTTAATCTGCTTTTAAAAAATTTATAACAGTCACAATCTTCATAGATAATATTGTCAACAACTGTCAGTTGTGACACCATCCTACTAGATCAAAATAATTATTTAAGACTTCCTCATATCTATTTCCAAATAAATGTGAACTGCATCTATTATGACATTAGACACATGCATAATAATTACTTAATTAACAATTCTATTACAAAAACACCAACATGATTGATACATAATTAAAATCAAAGTAATTATGCAGCCATATTTGTAAAGAAGATCTTCATAATTAAGTATTTATTTTGAACTTTTTTTATGTAGCGCTGGATATTTTTGTAGTTGTTATGTTTTAAATTGTTTGTTAATATTATTATAAATTTAAAAAAAATACCTAATAATTTTTTTTTTCAATTTAAATACATGCAATCGTATGACAAAAAACCCGATATGACTCGTACATAAAAATCAAAGGAATTGTGCAGCCATATGTTCAACGTTAAATATCTCGAAAAATAGTGGCTCTAGCGTTACGAAAAAAGAATACCTTATTTACAGAGAAAATATAGGAGAATCGAAAAATTATACTAAAATGACAATTCTGCCAGTGGCGTAGAATTTGGGAAACGAGAACTCTTCCCGTGCCCCTGCCGTACGCCACTGGTGATAGCGAGAAAGTCTTCTTTACTATTATTTGATGTGTCCCAAACTACTTTAACTTACTGCCAAATATCATAAAGAAATATCAAGCAGCATTGAAGTAATGAACAAAATTCATTTTTAATAATCGAAATAAAACACCCTGTAACTCAGTAAGGAGAAATATTTTATATGAGCAAATTGGTTTAGATCTTCATATTTTGGGCTCAAAATTCTCCCGTTAAAATATTTACACGTATTAATGAATCACCCTGTATATATATATATATATATATATATATATATATATATATATATATATATATATATATATATATATATATATATATATATATATATATATATATATATATATATATATATATAAATTGAAATGAAGATGTAAATTATATTCACTGAAAATAAGAAAATAATAGGAATTTCTACAGAATAGAGATATTTCAATAAGATATACAAAATTTTCATATTTTACGTACAAATGTACAAACTTATTACTAGAACACTCAAAAATTCGGTCATTATTACAACAATTTTATCACATTTTCGAATCAATATTTAGATGATATGAGTCCTTTAATTTCCATTTGCAGACGAATGTGATCATTCAACTTTTGCATTTTACTACGCTCTCTATTCAAACTGTTGGCCGCTTCTTTGAATTTTTCTTCATTTCTCCTCAAATACATTAAGGCATCTCTCTTCAGCTGAGTCATTTTTTCAGGACTGATTTCAGAAATAGCCAGCATCTCTGTTAGATATGGATTAAACCTATAGTAAGTTTTGGGTGGTAAAAGATCGGACAGCATGGAATGCACTCCTAAAAAAAATCACGTTGAATAAATAAAAATCATAATTAAAACCAACAATCTTTAAAGTATATTGGGGAGCACTCCAAACACATATAATTTTTTTTATATTCAATTCATAGTGATTTAAAAATGAATGAAAACTTATTTAACTTCAAGTGAATTTGTTTTATCGAAAATACTTGATATTGGTAGCGTATTAAAAATTCATGTAATTATTTTTTTAAATAGATTTAAACTTTTATTATCATTCAATCAAACAGAAAGAAAAATACTCTTCTGGAAGTTGACCCAACAAGTGTAGTTGTACGAATATTTTTTCAAATTTATATCAATCACACAAATAGATTAACCGAAATAGGGGTTTGTAGAAAAATACAATGAAGGCCATTTTCGGAGGCCAAGGTTATTTCGGGTCGACTATACGCTGGTTCCGTAATTTATAGTGTCAAAGTAAACGGAATCAAACCTATACGCCTAGACATTAGAAATATTATAATTTTACTGTACCTTCCGTATCTGTAGCACTGTCGATAACCGCCAAAAATTTACTTTTCCAGGAGGACGCGCTGACTGCTTCTGGCTCTACATTCGGATCAATCGGATTCGGAACTGTTCTGCCAGTGCCAAAAGAAACAACGCATTGCAAAGGAGTGTGCGGCCATAAAAGTTTAGCTTCATGAATAGCGACTGCTGTTGGATTATTTACCAAAATTCCACCATCCTGGAACAAATGAAATAGATGTGAAAAAAAAAGACAGATATTGGTAAAAGTATTATGGAAATATCTTTAAAAGCACCCCACGCTTTTCTACAATAAAAGAAGTTATTTTGATAATTACACTATTCTTAATTCAATTGTATTGAAAATTATTTTCTACTTTTTAGTTAGGTTATCTACAAAAGCGTGTGTTTCAGTTTTTTTAAACTATCATTTATTTTAAACCCGTACTTGGCACAAAGACACTATCGGCTATCGGATTTGGAAAGTCGCTAACCCAGAATGATAATGGGACAAACTGTTCAAATTATTGTATTGTCATCGGTCCTTGATAAGTGTGCAAAGTTTCAAATCAATCCGACATTTTGAAGGGGTAAAAATCACGTTCAAAGGTTCTGTTACATAGATACATACATACCAAGCTAATAAGAGCGTGTTACAAAAAGGCCTTTTATTTTAACATGATAATAATTATATAGTCTATGTCTACCTGCTTGTTCAATCTATTTGTTATTTTCAGTAGAAAAATATATAGTCGTGGACTTCTTGAAGACCACTTTGGGTTTTATGAATTTTCAATACCAAGCATTTGAATATATCTCACCGTCAAGGCTTCATTAGTAAAACACTCATTCGCTCGACCGTTTTTTCGTCGACCGAAAACGGAAAAACCTTTCAAATTGTTTGGACAAGTAGTTTAGATTTTGCGATATTGTTTTTTGGCGAAGGGCAAGGAGATAAATAGCCGCACGATACGCGCAACATGTTTCCAAAATTGTTAAAGTAACTTTAAATTTGTCAGTTTTGAAAGTGTACTACTTTTTCTTTTTCACGTGGTATATGCCAAATTACGCCCGTAGATTTAATAAAATTAAATGAAAACTAAACACAAAATAAGATATTGGCATTAGATTAACTCACTCATAAAAAACTGAAAATATCCAAACGAAGTAAATTACCTGATGTAAAGTGTTTCCCAATTTGAATTCCTCAAAGTAAGTAGGAGCTGCAGCTGATGCTCTGACAGCTTCCCAAACTTGGTGATTAGAGCCTCCAATGTATTGACTCTGTACTTTACAAGGAAGATTGTAATTTCGGAACACGTACGCTGTCAGTCTTGAATGATTCACCGCTGCAGAAACAGACAACAGCTGAAAAGACAGAGATTGCATTGAATCAAATCATGATTTCAAAGTTTAAAAATTATAAACACTTTTTAAAAAAAGAAATCCCCAGTGAATGTTTATAGTATAATGAGAAAGCGGACAAATGAGAATAAATCATTTTCTTAATGCATTTTAAAGTGGAGATTGGAATGAAATTCAATGCAATGATACACAGATTATCGAATGTAATGACAGAAGCATATAACAACTCTGTTATACTGGGTTAGGCATTTGGTGTCACCTATTTTCAAAAATCTGTTATAAGAGCACAAATAATTTTATTGAAACAAAATTATGAAAAATAACAATATTAATATGTGCAATTTATGTTTTAAAAATAACATCCTTTGAATGGCTTCCTTGATTATCTATACATTTTTGCAATCGGTATCTAAAATTTTGCATTACTCGTTCCAACAATTCTGCTCCAATATTATTTATTTCTTCCAAAATACGTATTTTAAGTTCTTGGATGGTATTGGGACGTCTTTCAAGAACCTTTTCCTTCAGATATCTCCAGAGAAAAAAATCAGGAGCCGTCAAATCGGGGGAATTAGCTGGCCATGTTATGTCACCAAATTTTGATATCAAACGACCAGGGAACATTTCTTGCAACAAAATTCGAGTTTGTCGTGCTGTATGTGCGGTAGCCCCATCTTGTTGGAACCAAATATGATTTTGTAACAGTCTTCGCAATTCGGGCCGTAAAAATACCCGTAACATGTTAACGTAACGTTCGGAATTTATTGTAACATTTCTGTTGTTCTCTTCAAAAAAATATGGCCCTATGATTCCAAAAATTGAAACACCACCACACCATACGGTGACTTTTTCAACATGGAGGGGTCGTTCATGAAGCTGTTGCGGATTTACGTCGGACCAATAACGATAATTTTGCTTATTCACATATCCGCTTAAATGAAACTGCGCTTCGTCTGACATCATAAAGAAATTTAACTGGTTTTCATCATTTTCTAAAATTTGTAAAAATTGTCTACAGAAAGCAACACGAAGTGGTTTGTCTGCTTCTTTTAACTTTTGAACAACTTGAATTTTATATGGGTGGAAGTGCAAATCAGAATGCAGAATTCTTCGCAATGTCCTGCTGGAAATGTGCAACGCAAGTGACTGCCTTGATGCAGATCGATTCGGACTTCTTATCACAGCTTGTCTTACCCGTTCAATATTTTCGGGTGTTCTGACTGTATGTATACCTCCACGAAAATTTGATGCAACATTCCCTCTAACATCAAAATTTCTTACCCACCTCCTTATGGTTTGGCGTTTTGAAATTCTTCCGTGTCTTTCTTTCCACATTAAATTCGCGACGAAAATTTCTTTGCACTTGCACAACTGAATTACTTAATATGAATTGTTTTACGACATAAATTCGTTGATTTATCGGAAATTGCTCCATGACAAATTAAATTGCAACTATTCACATATAGGAATGTGTCACTACAATTGCCAAAAACAAATTATCATTTCCACAACGCACTATGAAAAATAGATGAAACCAGATGCCTAACCTTGTACAACAAAACGCTTTTCGACACTGACACAACTAGTTTTGACCACCATATAAATATCATCAGGAGTTAACGATAAAATCGATTTTCACTCCCGATAGTGACGTTTCAGGAAATGATTATAGAAACCATTCATATCAATCAGTTTCATGTTGATCTTATTAATAAGTTTTAAACATAAATCTACATAATTTAGCATTTCACCTTTGGAGTTTTCGGCCTCCTTTGAGTGCTGGTCAAGGTTTCTTGGCCTACTTCCGCTTTCAGCAAATTTTCCCACAATGCTGTATCATAATAAGAATGGCTCCAAACTAAATTACTTGTGCCTTTAATTGGATGCTGAGTAAATACTTGTTTGCCTATATTCTCATAAATTTTTTCTATTTCGTCCAGTGACTTCCTCTGTACTACTACAATCATAAGTTTAAATAAAATTAATAAAATAACGGCAATAAAAGAAATCAATTGAAAATACTATAATCAATCCAGGTACCAAATTTGAACCCTCTAACTTAATCGGAAAAAGATGTGGAGGAGCAAAAACCACACAAAAAAAAAACATGAAATCTCTACCTTAAAATGGCAAGGTTGCATCAGTTTTCTAAATATATGTCTATTATAATTATACACAAAAACTATCATATTCAACTCTATGTGCTTATTTAGTGTGCACAGGTATTTTTTTGGCTGGTATATGGAAAAATAGTTTTTTTTCTATTTCAAGGACAATATTACGATTTTTAGGCTTGTATATGTACAATCATCCTTTGATATTTCAATTGTAAATACTTGACAATAAGAATTTTTGTTGTCACTGCACTGATCATTCTCAGTATTTATCGATACTCACCAATTAGACTTGCTATGATAGATCCTGTACTGACACCACATATTAAATCAAACATTTCCAAAACTGGTTTTCCAGCCAATTCCTCCAACTTTTTTAGCATTTGTATGACTAGCAAGCCACGCGTTCCCCCACCATCTATAGACAATATCCTTAGACCAGCTCCTTGTACAGGATCTGTGTAGCCTAAAAGACTAAGAGCCTCATTCAAAGCACCTACTATCTTTGGAGAGTTTTTTTCTTGATGGCGTATTCTTAAACAGGTTTGAATGCCACCTTCCTATAACAAATATCAGTTTTATAACACTATTGAAAACATAACTTCTATATTCATTAATGGTTAAGTTGAGTAAAAAGCTTAGAATCAACTTCAAGCAACAGGGTGATTGTCAACAGAAATCAAATGTAATGTAATACAAAAGAAATACAAACTACAAGTTTTTTCAGCATATGAAAGTCTCTAAATCAATTTATAACCTGAAGAATAAACAACCATGTTTTGAGCAGAGTATTATTCATATGAAAACTAATGGAAGCTGCTATCTGCTCAGAGTATTGAGGGAATATATAGATTTTAGAACATTGTTAGTGATATATCACACAATTTTTGTGGGCATTGTATACTATATTGGGCATGAGGCGATTGGACACTTGTGGATAAGTGTTTAGAAGGCACTATACATGCTCATTTTGGAAGGGTTGCATAATAAATCTACATCTGTTTTTGGAGTATCTCCCAAAACGTGGCCATAACATCAGGTCAATAAATGTTAATATACCTACCCATAGATTAAGACCTTATGAACGCTGTCCTAGGTACTCCTGTTTGAGATATTATAACCAACTGTCAGTAAACATAAAATTAATTGAAAACATTATATTTGAAAAAAAACACCCATTTTAGGTATATTGAGCCATATACAGTGGTGGAGTTTCTTTCCTCCTGAGGCATGTCATGTTAATTTCCTAGCCCCTTGTATATTTTATTTATGTTTAATACATTTTTTATCGAACCATTAATTGTTATTGTGTAGCTTAAGTGCGTTTGGATACCTGATGATGTTAGATACTTATTCTTTTTTTTTTTGCTTGTTTTTTCTCAAATAAAGACTGAATTGATTCGATTTGAAGTACCTGAAACTTACCCTTACTGAAATATGTTTTGCATCTGCATATTGTTTTAGGTGATCACAGAATTCATCAATTTTTGCTAACCTATTTTCCCCATCTGTTGTGGTTTTAATTAAATGAATCAAATAAGTGGTCTTAGAAGAGACTGATTCCTGCAATGCAAAAAATAAGTTTTACATGTCGTACTGAAAGTTATTTTATTAAAATTAAGTTTCATTTTGTTTGTTGTTTCTGTAGAAATTATTTCTAATTGAACTATCATGAATTTTGCTTAGACTAAGTTGAGAGCATCTTGTTACACATGTTTGGGTTATGCAAATAATACATTATGGTTAATTAGATTAATCACAAACTAGAAATTATATAATAGATTAGTAGTGAAAATATTTACTCAGAAAAAATAAAGAAAAATACTATTCAAAAATATTTATGTGACAGTTGAGCGTGAATGACTTGCAAAGCTATTGATATTGACTGAAAAGGAACAAATAAGTGTAAAAAATCATGATTATTCAGCACAAAATATTATTAATCTTAAACAAGATTCCAAGGCGTTTTTTTTTTGACCTACAATAAGCATTTGATACTGTATACCACGACATGAATGAAAAAGTAAAGCCATACTCTCTCATTGTAATTATAATGATATAACAATAAAATATGTTCACCTTAGGAATTGCTGGTTTCATCAGCCATTTGGGCAATGAGTCTTTAGGTTTCAATATTTCTCTGCTCAATTTTGTTTTCAAAGTATCTAAAACATTAGGAATAAATTGTCCTGTATTTGGCACTTTTGTTTGGTTGCTCTGTGATTTTGTATCCTCCATAACTGCAGAATGTTGTGTGAAAAATCTTATGAGATCACTGCCATAAATATTAGGTTGAAATTTCTGTAGAAAATGTGCAAATTCTTTATTGAGAGCACTATCAAATATTTCACTGTGAGAAATTTTATTTAAATATTTCTTCAACTGGTTGATGAATCTCCACTGTGTCAAAATTAAATTCTTAGCATTAGTCTGATGCATTTTAGAGTTCAAACTCCCTGTCCTTGATACAGGCCTATAAAAATACAATTCAATTTATTTGACAAATGATTTAAAAAGCTAATGAACATGGAAATATTTTGTTTAATATGTTCTATCAATATTGCTATATTCGAACATTTTCAGCATGCATACTTCTTTGTGTTATAATGATATCACACTCACCACACCAAAATACGACACATATTTTCTACCCATTTACATGTTGGTATGTAAATTACAAAGTTCGTTATCAATCATCATCTTTTCAAAATTATAAAATTCAATTGCGTAATATTATACGTAAGCAGATGGAAATTTTCCAAATCATTTTTTTTTTTAAATAATGTTCATTTAGAATTTTAGATTTTGTCAGAATAGAATTTGGAAACGTCACAAATGCAATACTTGACACAGGCTCAAATTGCAATATAATTACATATTACCCTACGGTAATATTATTATTTCATATTTTTAGCAATGCAGCCTAATTGAATAAAATAAAAATGATTTATTTAATAAAAAATAAAAACCACAATATAACCTCAAATCAAGATTATTTAGGTTACAATACCTACTGTTACTGTATATAGTGTGATAGTACTATCGGATATATTCACTACTTTATGTTTTTACAACTACCAAACATTATACAATTTACTGAATTATTACTTTAGTAGTTTCCATTCTTGGAGGTGTTACTTTGTAGAGTTACAGATTTTTCTGAAGAAGAATATTTCTTATGAAATTTAAAACAAATACTTGCTGTAACTTTTTTCTGAAGAAATAGAAATGTTTCTATTTAGGAAATTTATATTTGAAGATATATTTATTAATATTGAATTATTATACTATTAATAAGTATATTGACAACGCTACATTTGAATTGTAATTTTGTTATTACTACTTTATATTATTCAAGAATAAATATATGAGAGATATAGAAAAAAAGGATCTGAATGTGCTATATAATTCAAACATGTTGATTCTAATATCATTTATTTTCTGTTTAAGTTCTCAGCATTCGCATAACTTTCAGGAACATTTAGTATATTATCATACTTTCCCACGCTTTCAAATTGATATTCATTGTCCCAACACTAAATACTACTAGTTAATTAATTATAGATAATTATTAATGCTCACTTTCATTTCGTTTAAGGAAAAATGCCTGGTTAATACCAAGCATTTTTCTTTTCTTAATAGAGAGTACTTTCTAGTTTCTGCATATTACAAAGTTCTTCAATCTAAAAGAACTTAAAAAAATGCATTTGAAAAAAAAATTCTGTACTTGGATAGATTTGTCCGTTACTTTGTGATAATACATTTTTAAATATAAATGAGAAACAATACCCTTTGTTTTTTAACATTATTTTTATCAAATTGTAGTTTCGTAGTACTACTACATTTTCAAGCTTGAAAATTAATTAAAATTAATTAATTAGCGTATGGCGTGTTATTGCCGGGGATCATCTCACATTATGTGAGATGTTCCGGCGCCGATTGCCGCTTTAACCCTGTTTTAGGTAATTACCGAGGTACCGAGGCATACTAACCCAGGGGGACCGACGGCTTAACGTGTCCTCCGAAACACGGTAGCGATGGAATTGAAAAATTCGTTGGTTTGTCGTGGGAGTCGAACCCACGTCCTCTCGATTGTCAGTCGAGAGTGAAAATGTAGTAATACTACGAAACTGCAGTCCCAAACAATTTAATGAAAATAGTGATAAAAAACAAAGTAAATTATTTCTCATTCAAATTTATGATTTTTTTCTAAATTAATATTACAATTAAATTTCTTTCTTTGAAGGTTTTCAAACCAATGGTTCATATTTTGCTATTTAACGATTTGAAAACATGCTGTAGGTACATACATCAACAGACTCATATTATAATCAAGATAAATTGTTTTCGCAAAATTTTTTTCATTCCACGAAATAATTTTAATTTAAATATACATAATGATGACATTCAGATAGATCAAAATTATTCATGTTAGGGCTATTAAATATGTTTTAAAAGCGAAAAATTAACTATATGCAAAAAACAAACGATATACTTAATAATTAATATTGGCACTTTGTATAAGATATTGCTTACCTTTGGGTATGTACTAAAACACGATAATGTTTAATATTTTTACTGAATGACATCCTCCTGTTATCAACCGAAAGTATAGAGTTCCTGTTTTTATCACAAACACAATAATACCTGATTTTTCCTTTTCCAATAAGTAGGCACTTTAACTGATGATATGCAGACCTGAATTATTTTCAGAGTTAAATTGGTCACACAATATGATCACTTTGAATTTGAATATTTTCTTTGCTTATCGTACGATTTATCAAGGAATAATGAAAATAGTTGATCTTATTATTCGCTTTTAAACTAGATGAGATAAACGTGTCGTTGTTTACATCAATCAAGAAGGCGAGCAATCGTTCGTATACCTAAAATTGTTTACACCATCAGTATGAAGGTTTGTTTTTTACTTTCGCAAAATTGCTTTCGTCACAAGTCCCGCCTCAGAATCAGACCATTCAGCGACGTATAAAATCGGCTGTTAAAAATGCGCGTGGCCTCAAGGTTTTTCCTATCGCCAGTCAAGTCAACAGCGTCGGAATGAGCTAAATTTAAATATGTACTATGAAACCGAAGTAAACACTTGTCACATTACCTGTATTTATGTTGTGCGGGGACATTAGTCATATTATTTAGCTAGAAAGTATTTGTTCCTCCATTAATAAGATGATACATTTTAGAAAACCAAAATAGTGTACAATTATAACTGCAATTAGATGAAAAACAGGTTTTGGCTTATTTCGAATAAGTCATTTAACAGTTTTCATACATATTTCGGCCTGATTTACACATTATCTCATGAATTTTTTACTCATTAATGTATATCGGATTACGGAATGAATTACAGGAACATGAGTAACTTTGGTTGCCTAATAAGTAATTTATTTTCTCCAATTTTTTAAGAAACGATGGTTTACATATAACCGCTTTCTAATTCTAACGAAATATCAAATTTTGAGTTACTGTTGTAACGCATGCATATAATTATGTGAATAAAAGTTTGCTAAAAACTGAATAGATTCGTAATATATATCGTAAATCCTAGTTGTAGGCAAATAGAATCAGTCCTAAGATATTTTTATTGTGCAAAACTTTAAACTTAATATGAAAATTACTTTATGGACCATTCTAAAACAATACTATTGTTTTCAAAGAAAAAATTTAATTTATACGAATTTTTTAGTTTTTACTGTTGATAAAATTCGATACTATTGACTTCCTCTAAAGAATTCACTGTTAACAAACTACAGAAATTGATGAACCACTCAAATGAATGTAATTTTTTTCACGAAATTAAATAGATTTCTGACGAAATTTTTCTTGATGGACACGAGATAAAATATTTGTTTTTCAGCATACTGCAGCGCACAAATTGGCAGAATAAAGGAAACGATATTATATTATTGAATGAATAAACATTTATTTTAGGTGTTTAATTTTCTTCTGTTAATTTAAAGATGGCTATAAGTAAATATCTACTACACAGAATAATGAATGACCAAAGCGGTAAACTTTTAGCTCCATATCACAGCCTTTTATTACAAGCCCACCACACAAATTTTGGACTCCCAATTTGTAGCTTAAAATTGTGATTGCACTTTCAAGGGAATACTTCTATTGATGCTACATTTTAATCCCTTAAGTAATACTAATATTTGTCAAATAAAAGCTATATATTAAGATTACTTATTCAAAAAGGTGTCCAAATATTGAAGAACAATATTTTCACACTCTGGTGGGAGAATTTTCCAAGCTCTCCTCACAAGCTTGACATTTCTTTGCATCTTTTGGATTAACTAAAGTGCATTTCTCGCACTCGGCGCCACCCACTTCCACCTCATCATCCACATTGCTCTGACTCTTGCTGCACATTTCGCATATTATGTTGTTGCTTGAATTTAAATATGTGCAAGATTTGCATTGCCAAGTCAGACAGTCTGATTTCAATTTTATCTTTTCCTCCTTTTTTGTAACTTTAGCAGATTGCTTACTAATTGTACCCTTATCGGAGTTCGGCGTTTTAGCCTTAGGTAAAGTAAGATGGGTAGTTTTGCTAGATGGTTTCTTATCATTCGATGTCAAATTATCGTAAGAGCTTGCTGGCGAAACTTCAATCTGCGATTTGAACTCGGAGGATTTTTTCGGTTTACTCACTTTATCTGTCAAAGTGGGTTTGGTTTTATTAGAAAGGGTTAAAGTGTTCATAGAAACATCTAAATTTGACCCTTTGATTTTCTTCATATCTTTATCTTTCTTCTTCTTATCAGTATTTTTGTGATCTTGCTTAGTCTTACCATCCATTCCTAAACTCAAAACGTCACCCCTCTCGCCTAGATCTTTGTTGTATCCTTGAGAGTGCAATGTTTTGTACACATAATCCCAATCCTCGAACTGGGAATCAGTCTTATCTGAATCTCTATTTTCTCGACCAATCAGGTCTTCACCATTGTAATACATTTCAGCAGCATTCTGAAGTCTTCTAGAATTGCTTGGTCTGTCACTTGTATCGTATCCATTTTGAGATTCCACTTCAACAAGTTGTGCAATTGGAATTGTGGAATTGTAATTTGTGATCTGGGAGGAAATTCCATTAGAGTAATAATAACCATTGGAGTTGAATTGTGGCTTCATTATGTGAGACGAGTAGGACAAGTTTGGAAGGTGTGGACACTGCATTTGTGCGTAAGGGTTACATGTATTCTGGCAACAATTATTGGAGCCATACATATATTGAGGAAGCAAGGAAGATGGCACAGGCTCATGGGTGGCCAGAGGAGGAAAAGAATGGTTGGAATAACTAGGGGGCATATGATGCGGAACAAGATTTCCTTGAGAGTTGCTGTGTACCTGTTGCTGAAAATGCTTTTGCTGATATTGATACTTCAAACTTTTGATGGACTGTTCGGGACTGCATAGATGGTTTTGTCGAAAATTGAGAATCTCCAACCAAGACATATTCATATTTGAATTTGCCATCTCCTCCCATATGGTTTTCAGAATCTAAAATTTACAAAATTATTAAAGATTGCATAACAGAACATTGATACAATTATATCAAAATATATGTATGTGAAAGTAAATTCCTAATACCCTATAACCTTTCTAAGAACTTGAGCCCTTACTTTAAACAGAAATCCTGATCACATCCTATACCTGAATCAACTTCAAAATAAATTATTACTTATTGACAATTTCTGCATTATAAATATTTTATTTGGAGAAAAACATTTATCCATCAATTAGTTTTGTCTTATGCAAACTTACCATAATTTGCATTTATATTTGCCCCAGTTCAGGTTTATCAACAATTTTGGTTCAGATTGATATAGTCAGAGTTATTTATTAATTAACATAGGTATGGAGAGATCTGTCCATGAATAGAGTAAAATAATTTGAATACGCCTAAATGATATGTCAAAAAGGTATATAAAATTTTAACAGATATTTCTAAGGTATGTTGTATTTAAAACAATAATTAACAATATAGAAGATTACAACATACCTGGCATTCTACATAAGCAATCAAACAATCCTTTGAAACAGAAATAACCTTATCAGGACCAATAGGTCCATCCAAAATTAAAGTTGAAAGCCCTGCAGGTTTATATCCCATTGCTTCAAGAAATAGTTCTCCATTCACTAAATTTGATTCAACATGGTGCTTATAAAATCCTGAATATTTCTGTAATATAGAAGTTTGTCAATCTGAAAACTTTTTCATTATACTCAACACTTACTCTTATCTGTTTATATTCTTTTCGCCATGGTTGAGAAACTAAATTACCAGCATATAATTGCAATGCATTAAATCCAGTTAATGCTTTATAAGCACTAAAATCTGGTTTGACATTTGCCGATCTGAATAAAACATTATAGGTTACTGGTAAAGAAAACTTCTGATTATGTGATGCCATGCACAAATATTCTCTTATAACATCTGGAAGAAAAATAAAGAATAATTTATATACATGTATATATATATATATATATATATATATATATATATATATATATATATATATATATGAATTTCAGGAAATGTTACAAATATAGACTGTTTTAGAAGCTTCATATAACATTAATTTGCATGAATAACTCACCTTCAAGTTCTGAGCGTTTGTCAATTTTTTCAGAGCTTTCTTCAAAAGCTAGATATTGCAGATGCAACTTATCAATTATGTTCCATAATTCAGGCAGCCTGTCTTGTAAATAATAGTTATCCATTATTACCATATTATTTATAGTATAGAATCTACGATACCATATAATTTAATATCTGTAAGTAAGACATATGTGACCCATATGAATTGTAAAGTTGTCGGAAGCTGTTTAACAATGACAAAACAAAACAACTATCATATCTGCAATGCAATGTGTAACGTGAATATATGATTCATTAGATAACTGAATGCTAGAAATTTATTGTACTCATTCAATCCCCAAAAAACATACAATGCTTGATATTTCGTATGACCATAAAAATTTTCATGTTTAATATCTTATTGAAATACCAATCATATTCTTCGAGTACCTTTCCTCAAGGATTGCTCAGCAAAATTCGATTCTATCTGCTTTTAAGTTTTTCGATAAGAATTATTCGTACTAAAAATGGCACTTTTCATAACAAGCTAACAGCTGATGTTTGATTTGATTCATTTGATCAACGAAGAATAAGCTATGTTCCGATATATAACTCGTTTAACCAAGAAATTTTTCTTTGTTTTGATTTTGTCAAGTAATTGCCTACAGACTACAGGCACTATCTGAACCATCAGATCCTGAGCAATTTTTTTTTTTAATATTAGACTCCTAAATCCTCAGTAAAGAAATTGCAACTATCTCAATACGAAAAAACAATACAGCATTAGATTGTGGAATGTGGACTGAACTGAACCTATGAGTTCAGTACCTGAAGGTGGTGTTTAGTAACGTGGATGTTTATTCGCTTGATGACTGTTGGTCTGTTGACTAGTGTTGACTGCAGCGTAAGGTAAATGTGAAGTGCAGTATATTCTATATTGTCATTTGTCTTATGTGCCGTATTCATTTTAGCAAAAAGTAGACAATAGTGCTAACGAAAACTATCACAGCCAAAGCTGCATCCTGCATGCATCATCGTAGTATTCCTATTCGTAGCGTAGTTCCTAGTTCATATAATAGGTACAATGAATTCAGTGTTGCCAGATTGATATTTCTGTTAACATGAAAACCGGACAAAAAAATTTACTCAAAGAATCGTGGATTATTTATTAAATGTTTTTTAATAAACTAGGTAAAAAAAAGAGAACAAACACAAAATTCTTAGTTACCTAAAAACTAATTTCCTATCAACTGATATAGTGAAGATGCAATAGTTCAAAGGGCTACAAGAATAATATGATTAATATTTTGGGTTCAAATAAATTTTGCTATAAAATAACCCTACAATACTAGCAGTAGATAGCATTGATTCAGTTTTAACAATTTTTTTTTTGTTAGAAAATTCGTTCAACGTTTGCAGAGGAATGAGGCAAGCGAGACAAATTAAGAACAAAATCAGATAGTGTTAAAAACATAGGGGAATTGTCTCCAAAGCACATACTTTTAATGGAGATCCAAAAGTGATCTATGCTTTCAATAGAATTATACGCAACTCCTCGGAACTACAAGTTTTTCATTTTTTCCAACCTATATTGATATTTATTTGAAAATAAAGATATTATATACGTTCTCATTTTAATTGGTTGCAGCTCAGAACTACAACAACGACGTAATAAGCTTTATTCAATACAATACAACACAAAGTTACTCTCACCGATTCAAGATTCAAGTATAACACGGGAAATCTCAGAAAATCGTAATCAGATATCTCATTAAACAGCTTTATGTCCCTAATGTGGCACTATCTTACATAGTATGCATCAAACAATAAATATATACGCAGTTTTGCAGGAATCTTTACTTTATAATATTAGTAATTCAAACAGTAGATTTAAGATTAAAAACAGAACCGTAGATTGCACTGAAAAGACAGTGGATCGCCTGTTCAAACAAGGGAAATGGCAACAGTGCAATGAATCGTTCATGATGGTGACAATACACTTTACTGTCTGACTATCTTTTATCAAAACAAACGGAAAAACGCAATTTTTTGTAATTTTCGAAGATAAGATTTATTATTGTTGGAGTTTCAAGTGCTACAATAATTAACATATCTGCATGCATAATGTCAATTGTTCGCTAAACTTTCAAGGTACGATACGAAAATCCTTTAATTTCTTTCCGTTTTATAGTACTACTTCCTCATATGTAATAATTGCATTATATTGATTAATACAATTTCTTATATTTTCAGATGGTCTACCTGAAACAACTGCGCTTGGTGTTATGGAAGAATTCGATAATCAGAAAGAGGCATTGGGTATTGACACTATTCGAAATATTTTTGCCAATAATTTTGTTTGTACTTGTGTCATATGGCCGTTCAAAAATCGGAGGAATAGCAAAGCAAGAAATAGTAGAACCTACCTATTCAGAACCAATACATCTCAGTAATCAGAATGAGATATACTATACTGTTATAGATATTTCCAGTACTCGATTTTATTTTACACCCATGAATAATTTCACTGATGAGCTTATGACAAAATTTCAACAAAAATTAAATATCTATACGAATGGTGAGAATTTCTGTTAGCAATTACTAATTTCTGTTAGCTATTAAGATAATAAAATAATCTTTTTTCAGATATAATCCGTTGTGAAACAAAAGAGGATTTGCTTAGTAAAATTTCGAATGTAAATCATTCAGTTGTTGCCATTATATTTAAATCAAACAATACGAAATTGCTCCATTATGATATTTCTGTGTTTGATCAACACTCAAGAACAGAAACATATGATCTTTTTTCACCTGAATTTCAGTATTCTAGTTCTGGTGAGTTCAGATATCTAAGTTTTAAAATAAAAAATAGATTACTAATATGACCTACTTTTTTATTACAGGTTTGAATAATTATTTTCAGAATGGCTTCATAACAATTCAGACTAGTTTAGGCCTGTCATATATAGAGATGATGAATAATAATGCAGTGCCAGTATATTTAACAATGCAAGAATTTCCATATCCCCCATATAAAAAGGATGCTGGACTCATACAAATTTTTATGCCTTTCCTTTCCCATATCACTATATTTAGTTTCATATTTATATGTCCAGCTTTGATCATGAGAATTATTGAGGAAAAATCTTCAGGGACCAGGGTAAGCAGTGAAAATCAATTAAATATTTGAAGATAGTCTTGACCGTAATGAAACATAGGAAAAAGTATGTTGGAATACTCGGTCCAGGAATCAGTGTGGATCGAGTATTCCAACATACTTATATATATATATATATATATATATATATATATATATATATATATATATATATATATATATATATATACTCTTTTATGTACTGTATATGTCTTTTAAAGATGAGAAGCAGTTCCATTTGAACCTTACAAATAGGACATAAATTCATTGATATCTAACATTGAAGTTTTTTGAGGACATTTTCAGTATATTTTACGATGCGCTGTTAACTAAGTTAAAAATTATTTCTAGGAATTACTGAAAATGGTTGGCCTAAAATGTTGGATGCTGTGGCTTGGTTGGTTTTTGCACGCATTTCTTCCCAACATCATATCTGTTGTTCTGATTGTGATACTGATGAAAGCTCCCTTGTGGGGCACTGAAACCCCTCCCATTGAATATTGCCAAACAGATATATTCTTTCTATTCCTATTGTTGTATCTTATTTCTTCAATTACTTTTTGTTTTGCTATTTCATCTATGTTTAAAAGACGTAAGTATTCAAAACCAATAATGAATTTTTATTTAAAATAATTTACAATACTACACTGATATTGACTATTATGAAATTCTGTTCAACAATTAGTCCTTCTTCAGAGAGAAATTAATGATCTTCATAATTCTTTTGCATTTCTAAAGTCACAAAACCCATAAGCTACTTGATTTTTATTTATTGATTTTATTTCCATGATGTATCTTTAAATTTTTGTTAATTTTGATTATTTATTATTAATATGTATATTCACAAATTTTCAGTGTCTGTTAAGATTAGGGATTATATTTTGGGGCCGCAAGCCTGAGGTGGGTGATTTATTCATGACTCAAAAACGAACTCTTAGGATCATGTTAGATTTAAAGAAAACAGATTCACGTAGAGTTCTCTTTAGGCCCAATAACATTTTAACACTTTGAGGCCTAGATATATTTTAGATATTAATTTTAGCTTGTTGGCATAGATGTGCAAAATTTCAGTCATATCAGTCATGTCCTTTAGGAGGAGATACGAGCAATCGAAATACATGAGTCGTCTGATATAAAGCTTCGCTCAATTATTATTTAGAGAATTTGTTGTTGTTCAGCAATTTACAGTTCAAGGTATTTTAGCATTCTTTGGAGTCGTTGTTGGGATTGCTGCATGGATTCTAACTTATGCGATTCCTGAAGGTTTGATATCAAATTCAAACTTAGGAAAAGGATTTAAATTGTTGCTAGCCCTATTTCCAAATATGTGCCTCAGCTATGGCTACAAAGCAATTGCGGTGTACGAAGCAAGAGGTAATATTTCATAATTTGACAAAGGCAGAATATATTTAAATCATGTTTTAGAAATTGGGGTCAACTGGACTAACTTAGTGGAACCAGGAGGTGAATCCCATGATGAAATAACGATGGCAAATGTCTGGATCATGTTCCTAGTTGACATTGTGTTCTACATGTTGATCACATTATATGTCAGCAATGTTTTTCCAGGTCCATATGGTATTCCCATGTCTTGGAATTTTCCAGTTCATTACTTTAAGAGGGTGAGAATTCTTTTTCTTTGAATTTTGAATATTGATTTGACCAAATTTAAAAAAAAATACTCTTTTAAATTTTTTCCATTAATATTTGAACACCATCTTCTGAAATACTTCTTCAAAATCAGTTTGTTAAAACCATAATTTTGTACAAACAGACAAAATTTTCTACATCACCAGTTCAATATATAACTTAGTTATAAGAGTTATGTTATTGATTTTTTATGCATTGTTATAATACTTAATTCCCGATTAAAATTCATATAATTTTAAAAAATCGCTAATTTTTTGAGGTTTTGTCATGAAGTTTGGGTGAGGTTCAAGAAAGAGTGCATACTCAATCAATCTTGTGCTTTTCAGCTCAGAAGGGAATCCTCTATTCCCAGAAAGCGTAGAATATCCCTTCAAGATATTCACGCTGCTGAACCACTAGTGAGTATAAAAATTGGTGGCTTTACCTGGAAATTCGTTTGATTTGATTTTATATAGATAAGGATTTTCGATTTTTCTTGTTTCTTTCCATATGAATGGTTTGTTTGTGTTCCAGTTGTTGTCTAAAAATAATAAAATTGTCAATGAGGATGGATCCGAACCGCTGGATAGTTCTGACTGCCATAACGAGAATGGAATAGAGATCAGACATTTGATAAAAACCTTCGGTAATACCGTGGCAGTAAACAACTTATCCATGGACGTTAAGAAAAACCAAATAACTGTTCTCCTAGGGCATAATGGAGCTGGTAAAACTACCACCATGTTTATGATAACTGGTGAGTGCTGTTCAATGTAAAAAGCTTTATTGAATTATATATATATATATATATATATATATATATATATATATATATATATATATATATATATATATATATATATATATATATATATATACAAGGTGGGCCAAAAGGAGTCATCTGATGTTGTTTGGCTCTCATTTTTTTTCTAAATGAAAAACTTCGATTCTGTTTTTTGATTATGTTTATTTGAACCTTTAGAATTTTATTGGTCAAGTCGACAAGATGATATCGACCAAATGGGCGCGGTCACAATTGATTGCTATATACGGGCTCGTTTATGGCATTTTTCATCACTTCGGCGAGAACTTTGGGCGACAGAATTCTCGCACTCGTACCGAATGTTGTCCTTGAGGGCTTCCAACGATCTCGGTTTGTCCACGTAAACATGGAACTTTAAAAACCCCACAAAAAAAATTCTGGAACGGTTAAATCGGGCGATATTGCGAGCCAGTGCAATCGCCAAAAAGGAGAGATGAGGCGACCCGGGAACGCCGCCTTCAGAATATCGGATGTGGGCTTCTCGCAGTGTGTGCCGTTGCTTCCGTTCTGTTGGAACCACATGTCCTCCAGTCCTAATTCGTTCAAATTGCGGCAGAAAAAACTAGGTTAAACATGGCCCTATAGCGCGCACCGTCCATTGTTGTTGCTTGACCAGCGGCGTCCTCGAAAAAAAATGGCCCCGATGACTCTTCCTGCGTGAACAGTGCACTTATGCAGTCACTTTGAGGGGGTTTTAATGGCTCCTCGTGCATCATTCGTGGATGTTGCGGTGCCCCAGAAGCGATAGTTTTGCTTGTTCACTGTACCCGCTGAGGTGGAAATGAGCCTCAACGCTCATTATAATTTTGACCGAAAAATCGTCCACTTCGTCCTCGGAATAAGGATGGCTTGGGCGTAGGTTACACGCGTTTGGCGGTCGACAAGCAGCAGCAGATGGCACGGACTGGACTTTGTAACGGGAAGCATGCGCAGGTCTTTGACCAAAATTCGCCCTTAGGGACGACCGCGGCTGATGCTTGATTACGAGGCACGTCGTCTGATCGATGTTTCTGGCGATAGCTCGACATCCTCGGCAACAGCGGCGATATTCTCGGCAGAACGGGCGCTTCCGGGGCCGGCCACTCTTGGCAGCGTCTCGTGTGGTCCATACTCTTCAAGGTTGGTGGCCAAACGGCGCAGTGTTTGCGCAGTCGGTGCCGAAGACCGGGGAATCGGCGACGGAATTCGCGCTGCGCCAACACCATAGACGAATTGTTACGGCAAGAAAGATAGACACGATTATTCCGCGTTTTTGGGGAGGGTTTCGCTCCATGGCTTGTTCACTTGTATTCTAGCATCTGTATATTTCACAAATGTCGAAACAGATTGTGATATTGGCCGCCATTTTGCACAAAATAAGAGCATCTTCCAATAGGGTGATTTCTTTTGGCCCACCTAGTATATATATATATATATATATATATATATATATATTATATAAGATTGCAAGCCAGCCTGTTATTGCTAATAAGTTATCAAGGAGATTATATATATACATTACTATATATTATATATATATATATATATATATATATATATATATTATATATATTATATATATATATATATATATATATATATATATATATTTATTCGAAGATTGTTGTTGCCTGTTGAACTATTTCTAATCTCTTGATAATTATTAGCAAATAACAGGCTTGTTGAATCTTAAAAATCTTGATTTTTATTGAAAAGTTGACGTTTCGCCGACGACATTCGTGGCTTTATCAAACTTTTGAGAAAAAATTGAAATTTCTTTGACATTTATTATTGATTTGAAAAATTTCTATAGAAACAGACTACTGTTTCACTAAAATTTTTTTTCGGCTGTGGCCGTTCTTTGCTATTTATTACGTGCTATTCAGTCCAATATTAACATTCAAATTTGTTATTATTAGATGGTAAGGGAAACCACAGAAACCTTTACCGGCACGTAATGTTCGAAATAGTCCAAAATTATTTTGATTTTGAAGAGTCAAACGAATATTAATAATAGGGTACTATTTTTATCTTTTTTTCAAAAAAATTTTCTCATTGCGGCTGTGGCGCGTCTTCAGTTATTAATTACGTGCTATTCAGTCGAATATCAACAGACAGGTCCGTTGATATTAGATGGGAAGGGAACCACAGAAACCTTCACAGGCCACGTAATGTACAAAATAGGTTTAAATAATTTGATTGTTGTCTTTAAAAGACATTACTTGTGATTTTGGAGATCACATGTTCTAAACCTAATATTTTCTTTCCAGAAAAAATTGAAAATTCTAGTGTTTTAGATTTTTGTCTAAGAAGATGAGTTGTTTTGTGGTTAGAAGTTTGTTTGTTGAATTAAATCTGCGTATATTGAACTTAAATGTTTGATATCTGTTCTATCATTTACGACCTTCATTTAAATTTTTTTTGAATATGTAACAACTTTCTAAAATTTCTCTGCGTTTTTGATGCTTTTTCTATTTCTAAAATTTTTGTGCTATTAAAGTTGAAAGTATGATTCTCATTGTTTTTATGTTTTATTAGTGCTGTGGTTTGTGTTCTGGTATATTTGTGTGTGCTTCTTAATCTTTCTTCTAATTTGAAAGTTTGTCCTATATAATGATTTATTACAATTATTACAGGGGTATACTATACAACATGAGATTTGTTACATGGAAGAGGAATATATTTTTTTGTTTATCATTTTCTTTTTTTGATGTTTCTAATGTGTTGTACAGCGTTTATGAAATTCTATTTTTTAGTGATTTTTCTGTATATAAGTTTTATTGGATAATCGTTTTTTTATGAGTAATTTATGGACATCTTGTTAATGTTTTCATGTCTGTGTGTATGATTCTTCTACATATAAACAAATTAAAAAGATTTAACTAAGACTGCTGCAAAATGAAAGTAACAACCCCACCCCCCCCCCCCCCCACCCCCCCCCCCCCCCACCCCCCCCCCCCCCCACCCCCCCCCCCCCCCACCCCCCCCCCCCCCCACCCCCCCCCCCCCCCAATCCCACATTTTGCCTTTTCAAGTATGCCCGTAATTTTGCATAATTACTGATTGCCTATATTTAATAGTGTTCGTAGCATCGAGTACCTTGACCATAATGTACTGGCTTTATTCTGATTAGGTACTCAATTCACCGAAATAGGCAAGGAGCACAGTCTTCGTATTCACATACCTGCCTCTGCTTCTCACAGGAATAAGGCCTTCGGATGTTAGTTCTGCAGCTACTCGAAGTTCTAGTAGTATGGATTCAAATTCGCAGTCGGACATTTTTCGTTAATATTGTCAAAAATTAAATTGTGAATTATGACAACTGTCAGATCGAATCTATGGTTAAATCAACTAACTTTTATGTTGCCTAATTAATACAAGTAATAATAATTATTATCAGAACTTGATTATTAATGTGATAGATTGTGAGTAAAATAGTATACAAACCTCGGGGAAAATCATTCCAGCCTCACGTCTGCAGCACACCTCGGTGCTGCGCACCTCGGTATGCTACCTTGCCGTTCGGCTGTAATAGATTACTTCCCCGCTCGGTATGTAATATACTATTAAACTTGTTGATAGTTATATTGGACACCATAAACAATGCGAACAGTTATTTGGTTGTGACAGTGTGTTTCGTAATGTATATAACTTATAATTATATAATATAATTTTTTTTTAATTTCTTTCTTGGGCTACGGGAGTTTTTCGAAAAATTGCTCAAAACTATTTGATCGAATATCTCAAAAAGTATAATTTTTACAAAAATTAGCGAGGAAAAAATTTGTTGCATTTTAAACGTTCTTCAAGCTGGTATTTTTAAGGAAATTTGGTTCGTCTAGTTTTCGAGATATCACATTCAACTTTGTTTTTAAAATACGGACCTGCATTTTTCATTCCAAATTAAAAAAAAACATTTTTTTCTGATTTCAACGATGTATCACATGTCTATATTCGTTTGTATTCAAATGTTAAAAAACTATTATTTAACCTTTTTGGCACTTTTTTTTTCATTTTATCATAGGTTTAATCATAGAGCAAAGAGAAACAATTGCTTATAAAAGCCTATGATCCGTCCGTAATACATGTGTCGTGTCAGTGGTAGTTTAGACCAACATGGGAGCATTTTCCAATGGAAAAAATTAGATTTATTTTTTTGTTATGCAATAGCATTTCGAAGTGCTGAAAGAGTTCTTCAAATGTATCAAAATACGTACCCCGCTTACCGAATCGAATAATTTTTACAAGGCTAGAGCGAAATTTGAATCGAATAATTTTCACGAGGCTAGAGCGAAATTTGCTACAATACGGATCATTTAATAATACTTCAGAACGAGGAACAACTGTAAAGGTAGAGAATGGGGAAGATGAAACAAATGCATTAGGTATGTATCATCCACTTTGAATTTTGGCAAATGTAATTCTAAAAATGAGGAAGTTTTAAGGTTTATTACATAACTCGAATTTAATTAAATGGTAAAAAGTTTGAATGTTCAAAAACTTAATGAACAGTTTTTTTCATTACACGCTGCAACACTCTGTTTATGTTATTGAAATAGGCAATTGTTTTATTGGTAGTCTAAACCACCTCTGATGTTCTCATTTTTTAAAAAAAACTTGAATTTTGTCTTTTAATCATTAAAACGCAAACAAATATGAACATTTGATACATCTTTAAAATCAGGAAAAAAGGTTTTTTTAAGAAATGGAATGAAAAATACCGGTCCGTATTTAAAAAAAGTAAATTGATGGTAATATCTCGAAAACTAGACGAACCAAATTTCCTTAAAAAATAACAAATTGAAGAACGTCTGAAATGCATAAATTTTTCCCTAACTTATTTCTTGTAAAAATCATATTTTTTGAGATATTCGATTAAATAGTTTTGAGTAATTTTTCGAAAAACCCCCGTAGCTGGAGAACGTTTTTTTTAAATATGAAATTAGATTTTCAATTTCCTCCAAAAACTGCACATTTTGTCTAATTTGACCAACCTTGTACCTAGTTCTTATAATTACCGAGATAGCAATAGTGGTCCATGGCAATTAGGACATACTGTATGTTTTATACATCTGAAGAAGCCACTGTGTATTGGCGAAACAATTGTCATGTTAACAAAATATAGTGAAAATCACAAACTGTGAAGTTGTATTTACAATAATATATATATATATATATATATATATATATATATATATATATATATATATATATATATATATATATATATATATATATATATATATATATATATATATATATATATATATATATATATATATATATATATATATATATATATATATATATATATATATATATATATATATATATATATATATATATATATAATAATAATAAAGGACTTTATTTTAACCTCAGCGATTCTCCACTTCACTGAGGACCATAGTATACATCACCTATATGTAATAGGCTCGACAGATTCACTTACAATATATATAAACAATTAAATATAAATAAAACAATATAAATATAAAATTAAATCATCACTTTAACATTTCATTTGGTTGTCTATTTTCCATTTGACGTCGCAAGATATATTCTTCAACACAATATTTGAAGCCTGTACGCTTATCCTTTATGCTTCGCGGAATATCATTGTATCATATATATATATATATATATATATATATATATATATATATATATATATATATATATATATATATATATATATATATATATATATATATATATATTTAATTAATAATTTCTGTAGGTATTATAAAAAAAGGAAAGCAAAATCTTCCTTATTACAAAGAACACATGATTGTTGCCGCTGAATTCAATGCTTCAAAGGATGAGATAAGGGTAAACGCTATGTTTTCTCATTTTGCTGTACACGGGGCCCCCATTAGCTTGAACCTGGTTTTGAATTCTATAGTAAAAGCCCAACTGGGACCAGAGTACTCCATTTCCACGTCCAATATACCTTTGAAGAAAGTGAATCAAATTGCTTCCTCTGAGGAATCTGAAGTAGATGTTGGGTTGTTGTGGCTCATAATATTTCCTCTAGGTGAGTATTGAAACCGAAATACTTTCTTCTATTCAAATGCCAATATCATCTTTTCTACAAAATTGTTACAAAGTAACAGCAATTTTGGATTGACTCTTGAAAATTTTCACATAGGCTTAGACTGAATCCTATCTTAGTTTAGTTGATAATAATTTTAAATGATGGCAGAACGTTCAATTCATAACATATAAATGAAAGCTATTTTCTCCAATATTTGTTTTATAACAATTATAAATTCTTGCGGCAGTGTTGGTATGTTGTGCTCATTCAAGTTTATCTTTCAGGATTGGCGTTTCTCATCGCCTGCTTTATAGTGTTTCCCCATATGGAATTATCGACTGGCTTTATTCAACTGCAGATTATGTGTGGGGCATCATCATTTAAATACTGGCTCAGTAATTTCCTATTCGATTTTGGATTTTACATCATGTCGACATTCTTGATCGTCTGTATTACTTGGTCCTTAACTCTCATTTGTGACTGGACGGATTTTTCAAATGGCATAAGTAAGTTCAGGCTGTCGGTATTGCTATCTGTCTGTTATTTACTTAATATTCTGTCCCCCTTGAATCCTCTATATGCATATTTCATAGCACAAAAGGTGTAAAGGTGTTCATTATATGAAACCATTTGAAGTACCGGCAAATTACCAAATAATTAATTATTTTCCAAAAAATACCTACAAAATTTAGTGTGTAATTGAAGTGTAGTTTTTGTTATTATCCAAGTCTGCATCGGTTGGTAGGTACATTATATTGATTGTATATAGTTACTAGTTGAATGATCATTATATTTCATTTTGTTGAATTTTTTTTATATTTTCATAAATTTTAAAACTTATTGTAAAATGTATTTTAGCAGAGTTTTATATCTTCCAAATTGTTCAACTGTGATGGATCATTTTCCATACGTGTAACAATTTTTCAAGTCCCGTTATTATTTCAAAACTAATTGACATTATCACCATGGTCCTGAACTTATTAGATCAAATTAGTAATTCTCAAAGTAACTAATTAAATCAGTTAAATATAAACATAGAACATTGTTTTTCTTTAAATGAAAAGAAAACTGTGCTAAATATGAACTTATTGACAAAATAAGAGGTTTCCATTTGAGAAACTAGAATTTTTCGCAATTATTGAATGACAATTTTCGGTTATATTTTTGAATAAGTGGCACTATTTGACTCGCTGTTTCGAATTCAGTGAAGCAATAGATACAATAGAGCAAAATTTCATTATAAAATCACTGGCTGCAACTGTAATTTTTTTAAAATTTTGAATATTTCGAAACCCGTAAAAGTCAGGTTTAAAATATAGAACATGAATAATGCAATAATATATAGGGTGGTTCATTTAAAACAATCGAAGATATATATATATATATATATATATATATATATATATATATCTATATATATATATATATATATATATATATATATATATATATATATATATATATATATATATATATATATATATATATATACTAGCTGACCCGGCAAACGTTGTTCTGCCATATAAATTATTTTTATCTATCTATCTTTCTATCTATTCATCTATCTGCCGATGTATATCTAACTATCAATCTATCTGACCCGGCAAACGTTGTTTAAATTATTAAAATGGCTATTAAAAAATATGGGTTGTTGATAGAAGGGTGAAAATTTAGAGTTGTATGTATTTTTTAATGCAACATCATAAAAAAATAAAAATAAAAAATTTTGTCCAAAAAATTTATAAAAATGTTTGTGGTGAACCACCCTAATCACTTAGGGGTATGAAAAATATATAATGACATATTCTCAGACCGACTATTGTTATTTTCGATTGCCATCTTGCAACCCTATTGCGGATCTGTGGATAAAATAAAATAAATTGAAAATCGCGATGGAAAAGTAAGGGTTGATCGTAGAAGGGTAAAAAATTGAGAGTAATATGAAGTGTGTGTACATATATATATATATATATATATATATATATATATATATATATATATATATATATATATATATATATATATATATATATAATATATATATATATATATATATATATATATATATATATATATATATATATATATATATATATATATATATATATATATATATATATATATATATATATATATTTATATATTAATAGGAAAAAAATTATTTCCTATTAAAAAATATTGTATATACACCGAATTGTATACATGTGAAAAATCATCAATATATGGAAGCAAATCGAAATGGTTATTAGTATGTTGATTTTTTATTGTGTTTGTGTTAGGTCCGTTGCCGATAATCATGGTATTCCACGGTCTGGCATCCATTCCCTTCGTTTATCTGTTCACTCGCTTCAAAACTTCCTCCAGCGGTTACGCCGTCCTGCTGATTGTATCGCTTCTGTCGGGCGTCATTTTGACCACCATTGTGATCGCGCTAGAAGAATCCAAAGACGACTACTATGTCAAGACCGGGGAGGTGCTTCGCTATATTTTTCTGGTCCTGTTTCCGCAATTTGGAGTCTCCTACGTCTCCGTCAATTATTCAAGAAAGGTCGTGAAGAATTACAACTGGTACGCCATGTCTGCGCAGAAACGCAGGGCTGTTTGTCGTTTCCACGAAAATCCATGTTGTTACGGTAATATTTTGTCCATAGTTTTAGCTTTTTCTTTTGAACTATTTATGACTAATGTTGAAGAATTATTAGATCTTTTAAAAATTACTGAATTGAAATGTATCACTTGGCTCGAAATCGAAGGGAAACTCGTTTTATAGAAATTCTGGCACAGTGTTTTATTTCATTGAATAATTAACAATTTTTTTAATTCATGAGCAAAATTCTTGATGAATTGACAAATTAATATTACAAAAAATTCAGTAATACAAATTTTTATACTTTAAAATGAAAATATAACTTGGTTTTCAATGTGTTTTGTTTATCGTAGATAGACAATTCAAATCGAGCATTGCACTTATCAAATTCCAGTTTAATTCACTGATAAAAATGATTTCTAAAGTATCATGTTTCCCAATATGTATTCAATCACTGCGTGCCCAAGTTTCAAAACGTATATTTTGAAATCTTTTGAAATTATTAAGAAATAAATTTTTAGACTTGGTAAAATAATTTTATAATTACTGAACAACTTATGTTAATTTAAGTAAACTAATAATTGCTAAGCAAATAGTTAATAATAGAATATGTTTTAATTTGTAGTAATTCATATGTTCTATTATGCAATTTCTAGAATATTTGAAAATGTCATTTAAGTTTGACGAAGATTGTTAGATAATTGTGTTAGCGCTGACAAATAGCTACAAGTATTGAATTCCACGGGCACAGATAGTTAAAAATGAATATAAAGTTCATAAATAACGGAAAATAAATGATTGATTGGAGTTAACACAAATGTTGATGTTCGTTTATTCTAGGTGACACAACGCCCGCTTGCATCAGGCATAAAGATTATTTTCTGAATGATGAATTGGGAATTTGGAATGATCTATGGATAATGGTGATCCCTTGTTTCCTATATTTCGTTGTGAATGTTTTCCTGAATTCGGAATGTTACAAGATGGTTGCCGAAGAGTTAAACAAGCTGATTTATCGCAGGACTCCCAGTTCAGAATCTCTTACGAAAAAAGACATGTTGTACACGGACAACCTGACTAAATACATCAAGGGCGAGCAGATAGTAAAGGCCGTACAGTTCGAGGTGGGACGTGGCAAGTGTTACGGGTTGCTGGGCGTTAACGGGGCTGGCAAGACGACTACGTTCAGGATGCTAACTAAGGAGATCATGAAATCGGATGGTCGCTCGGCTGTGTTCAAGAACGGAATGGGAAACGTAGAAGACGAAGAATCTAGCACTGTAAGGGTTACGCCAGTCGCTAAACGGCCATTTTTTCTCTTTAATTTTTGGCACATTTTGAAGATAGATTCTATGCTTGTTACTTCAAATCCAATGATATTGAAAATTGGACGTGTAATAATTTTCTCACTTTACACTTTTTCACTTTGTTCCTTTTTATTACTTCTCCTTAATATTTCTGAAAGTAATACGTATGGAAGTAATAAGTATGGAGTTCAAAATTTCTGATTGATATTTTTCAGAAATAATGACGTGCATAAGTTCATAGAAGGATTATTAATGAAATATAACTGGGAGAAAAAATACAAAAACTGCTTTTATGAGTTTTTGCTTGAAATTTATTGCAACCTAATAATACTATAATTCAGCAATAATTATAAGAGTATATAAAGTGTACTTTATATTGAAAGTTTTTTTTCAATTGAAAGAGGTTATTACGTCAATGTGTGATCTTTCATAGATTTGAAAAACTGACCGCTGCATATCGACTTAGTGCTGATGTGTCGAAAGTGAACGTTATCATAAATTCATTTGTTTCAGTACCTCCAGCAAATCGGGTACTGTCCTCAGAACAACTGTTTGAACTTTGCTTTGACCGCGAGACAGCTGCTGAAGATATTTGCTTATTTTCGCGGTTATGACTACAAAAATCTAGATCATGTGGCCAATCACTTCTTGAAGATGATGCGTAAGTATTTCTGAGATACTAGATATAAGTAGTAGTAACCTTTTAATCGAAAATAAATAATTACACTGTATCGAATGATGTATACAATATATATATATATATATATATATATATATATAATATATATATATATATATATATATATATATATATATATAGTATAAATATATATATATATATATATATATATATAAAAAATATATATATATATATATATAAATATATATATATATATATATATATATATATATATATATATATATATATATATATATATACCGTTTGGTTCGTTTCGATATCATTAACGGTGTATGTGCAATCAAGCTTCCCCATATCAATGACTCACCCTGTATATATATATATATATACAGGGTGAGTCATTGATATGGGAAAGCTTGATTGCACATACACCGTTAATGATATCGAAACGAACCAAACGGTTCTGCAAATGGGAGGTCAGAGTGCAGTTTGTAAAATTATTTTGCCCTTTACAGGGTGTACCATTTTTACGGAGCAAATTTTAAGGGGCACTCTATATATTTTTACACATACTTTAATTTTTCCTTAATTGAGATTTATAAATTCGTTAATTTTTTGCGAATCGCTTTAGCCGTTCCAAAGTTATTTAATTTTCTCCTAAAATTAATGCCTTTGTAGGCATTTTTTTTTTAAATTCGCAGGGCACTTGGTTTTTTGAATATCATGTTGTTATTTGGGCTGTGTCTAAGTAATTGTTCTGGGTATCTTCTGACGTAGAGATAGTCCATTTTAATTGTGACACATTGCTGTGGCACATTGATTTTGGTACACTTTGAAAGGCCATATCTTGATTCTTTCAAATGGCACTCTATTTATTTGATTATTTAGTCGCATTGAACATGTCATTCTTCATCTTTTCAATTTTTATGTTTTTCTCCAAAAGTTGATGGTTTAGAAGATAATTCACATTTTCAAAAAAATCAACACATTATTTCATCTTTTAAACGAGTGACACTAAAAACAATAAATTCTGATAACAGACGTCAACGTAACTGCTGCGGGCGTCAATTTCAAAGTTTGATGAGAAATTATTGAAAACAAATTATAGAAGCTCAGTACAGGGTGTCCCATTTTGGGTACTTTTGAATGGTATCTCCGTTATGGTGTCCCATTTTGGGTACTTTTGAATGGTATCTCCGTTATTTTTGAAGATAGAGGGTTGCGGTTTTCGCGACACTGAAGATGCCGTCAACAGAATTTTAATAGCCCTTTTAGTTTTTAAGATACAGGGCATTTTTGAAAATGTTTTTGTTACATATTTACTATTTTTGAGTTATAAAGCAAACTTATGTTTCTTCAAATGGACTACCCTGTATATATTTATATATATATACTATAAAATTTTCTTTTTTTTACCTTTTCAAAAATATATGATAGTATAAACTTTTTCTCAGAAACGCGCAAATAAAAGACAATTTTCTGAAATTGAATGCATAAATCAATAGAAGGCCATGGATAACAACAATGAATAAGTGAAAGTCTGTTATCAGAATTTATTGTTTTTTATGTCACTCGTTTAAAAGATGATATAATGTGTTGATTTTTTTTTGAAAATGTGAATTATCTTCTAAACCTTCAACTTTTGGAGAAAAACATGAAAATTGAAAAGATGAAGAATGACATGTTCAATGCGACTAAATAATCAAATAAATAGAGTGCCATTTGAAAAAATCAAGATATGACCTTTCAAAGTGTACCAAAATCAATGTGTCACAGCAAGGTAATGTCACAATTAAAATAGACTATCTCTCCGTCAGAAGATACCCAGAACAATTACTTAGACACAGCCCAAATAACAACTTGATATTCAAAAAACCAAGTGCCCTGCGAATTTTTAAAAAAATTCCTGCAAAGGCATTAATTTTCAGAGAAAATTAAATAACTTCTGAACGGCTGAAGCGATTTGCAAAAAATTAACGGATTTATAAATCTCAATTATGGACAAATCAAAATATGTATAAAAATATATAGATATGTATATAAATATATAGAGTGCCCTTTAAAAAATGTATCTTAAAATTTGCTCCGTAAAAATGCTACACCCTGTAAAGGGCAAAATAATTTTACGAACTGCACTCTGACCTCCCATTTGCAGAACCGTTTGGTTCGTTTCGATATCATCAACGGTGTAGGTGCAATCAAGCGTTCCCATATCAATGACTCACCCTGTATATATATATATATATATATATATATATATATATATATATATATATATATATATATATATATATATATAACCTAAAGTGAACAAGCATGGAAAATTCTTCAATAATAAAAATTATTCAACTCTTTTCCAAGAGATCTGGTTATATGTATTCCACGACGCGAAATATGCACTGCAATGCAATAGTGAATTATAGAAAACGTCAGGTCACCCCGACTCAAAATTTGCATACAGCTGTTTCGATTTCATTAGATCTCTTCAGTGCAGCTTACTTGATTCCGAGTGAATTAATAAGTTTCTAATTGTTCCCCAATATTGGGGAACTGTATGAAGATTTTGAGTCGGACGTTGCCTTGACGTTTTCTATAATTCACCGTTGAATTGTGAATGCAGATTTTGCGTCGCGAAATACATATAACCTGCTCCCTTGGAAAGTTGTTTAATAATTTTCAAATTATTTAATAATTTTTCTTGTTCACTTTATGTAATATATTAAATTGACTATGGTCAACTTGTATATTTTTCAAGATTTGATTGTAGATATATATATATATATATATATATATATATATATATATATATATATATATATATACATATATATATATATATATGTCTCACGGGGTCGATGATAGGTTAAAAGTATATGGAGATAAATTTATGAGGTATTAATTAATAGTATATATTAAAGGAATATATTGTATGAGATACCTATTATAAAATAATGTATCGGGACAATCGTCTTCATACTGGGAGCTCATGGTTCATATATAATCAAAATTCTGTGGCTACTTAAAAATAATGAAAGGAAATATTTGAGTGTCCTATTTCTGTAGAGTTTCATCAATTCTTCTTATATTTGATATGAAATCTTTTGTATCCCAAAATTCTAAAACACTCAAAAAATCGATATGCGCATTTCGACAACGAGGATGACATTACCGGCAGATGTCGATGCACTTATAAATTGAATCTATATTCGAGAAAACTCGTGCATCACTGGGATTCACATCAATGAATAGCTGTTATGTTAGCATTATTGAAGATAAAAATAAATTAGGAGGAAGCAACTTCCTCAATAAATCTCGAACGATTTCTCAGAACTGGAGAGCCTGGCCGACAAGCCGTGCGGCCTATACAGCGGTGGCAACAAGAGGAAACTCTGTCTGGCTTTGGCGTTGATGGGATATCCGCCCAACATATTCCTGGACGAGCCGACGAACGGTGTAGATCCGGTCAGCAGAAGGATATTCTGGGGCATCATCAAAGACATGCAGACTCGGAAGAAGCTCACGTTCCTGCTCACCTCCCATAGCATGCAAGAGTGCGAAGCGTTGTGTTCGAAGTGAGTACGCGTTATTTTGTATTCACATCGTCAATTATACTTTATATTATATAAAATCAGGCGCAAGGCTGGTGAAAATAATTATTAGAAATAACAATTTTATAATATTTTCAACAGTAATTTACAATATATATATATATATATATATATATATATATATATATATATATATATATATATATATATATATATATATATATATATATATATATATATATATATATATATATATATATATATACAGTGCCGGATTTACACTTGCCGGGGCCTGTAGGCTTTCTATTGGCGGGGGCCTACTTAATTTAATAGTCATGCAGTTTATTACTATAAGTAATAAAATTTTTTTCTGGTAATATTTCAAATATTTAAAGTTGCAAAATCATTTAACCTGTGGTCAATATTATGACATAACCGAACTATTACTACTAAGTGGAATTCGACAGTACAATTGCTGTTTCAAAATTAATTAAAAAATTCAATTTTCATAAATTAAATTAAATGGTGGGGGCCTACTTTTTTCGCAAAATGGTGAGGGCTGGTGGGCTGCGCCTACTCTGTAAATCCGGCACTGTATATATATATATATATATATATATATATATATATATATATATATATATATATATATATAATTGTTATATATATATATATATATATATATATATATATATATATATATATATATATATATATATATATATATATATATATATATAATCGTTTGATATATCAGCATCTTCATCCATGAAACATAATGATATTTTGCAGTGAATGAGACTTGGATTTTTTTAGCTTTAATTTCAGTCTTAGTTATTGTTGATAATAGTGGAAACAACCATGAAACAAAGTTAAAATATTTCGCTTATATTTTTTTGGAACCAAGTTCTTCATAGCACGTTATACTTCAGAGAGTGTTCGAATGAAAAAAAGGTCTGAAACTATATCTAAGAGATGTAGTATCACTATCGAAGCGATTTTTTCAAGTTTACCTGTAATGTTAATATTACATAAAGTGAACAAGAAAAATTCTTCAATAATTTAAAAATTATCAAACAACTTTCCAAGGAGCTGGTATACAACGACTTGACGTTTGTTGAAGTTGTTTGATAATTGTTTGGTAATTTGAAAAGTTGTTTGATACTTTTTAAATTATTAAAGAATTTTCCTTGTTCACTTTATATAATTTATGTTATTGACTATGTTCAACAAATATGTTTTTCATGATTTGATTGTTGTATTTTCCGTATTACGCTGCTAGTATATTCGGAGCGCGCTCTCGTGAGTATATCCAGAGGTTTAAATCACTATGTTAGTGTGCCTTGGAATCATAGACGCTACTGTTGTGGAGTAAATATCTTCATGTCAGGAGGTACGTGTTCGCGCGACGAATTTCTGCATTTTCGATCTAAGCGGTGAATTGTTGGTTTCCAATATCTTCGATGGGAGGGCGCTCTGGATTGTGAATGCAGATTTTGCGTCGCGGAATATAACCAGCTCCCTTGAAAAGTTGTTTATAATTTTTAAATTATTAAAGAATTTTCCTTTTTCACTTTATGTAATGTATGAAATTGACTATGGCAACAAGCATGTTTTTCATAATTTGATGGTAATATTGCTTTGTATTTATTTGGTTTCATGAGACTGGCAGGAATTTTTAACTTTTCAAACGTTGATTATTGACACATACATTTCCGTAGTAACCAACCAACAGTTAACATTTATATCCAGTTCAATTAATTTATCGCTTATGGAAAAATGAAGATATCGTAGAAACTTCAATAATTTGCAGAAAATGTTCATGCGTTCGAAGAAACAAATTACACATATAACTCTGCATTAAAGCAGATTGACTGCCTCGACTAGATACCAGTCGCGGTAATTAATCCACTACTTGATTGCCTAGTTGGAAAAAGAACTATTAAATCCGACGAAGGGAACTTTCAGTATACTAATTGGGGTTTTCGTTATACATAAACGATGATCTTCCACATGGATAAACTTCTTGTATTACAGGTTGGGCATAATGAAAGACGGCCAGTTGGAATGTAATGACACAATTCCTCAACTGAAGGAAAAGTACCACACTGGATTCACCGTTAAGCTGAAGCTGAAAGAGAAAAGGCCTAACGGAAAAAGTCGGGATAGCGTCAGCGTTCAGAACGAGATTAGGAGAAGTAAGAGGCGGGGCGGTGAAGATTTCCCGGACTCCATAATGCTGAAGAATACGGTGGAATGTTCAGGCAGTAACGGAAAGTCCGACAAACTGGAACATTTTAATGGCGATTCTGTCGATTACGTGAAGCACGTCTTGGAGAACGAGTACAATGGAATATTGAAAGATGAGCACCCGGTATATTTCTCACATCTATAAATGATAGTGATAAGTAGATCTCGGGAAATATGCACTTAAAAAACCTTGAAATATTCACAAAAAAACAGTTGAACTATGCATTTATAAAAAACGCATATGTATTGAAGGTTTTTCGTGTATCATATGGTAAGGTCATAAAAAATATTTATTAAGACTAAAATTTACTATTGAGAGAAAAATTTGTTTTCGGAGTTGTCTCCTATAAACTATTTTTTGAATTTTGATCGTAGAATTTTTCTTGAAAAACATCAGAGGTTTTAGTAAAATGTCACATTTTCATAATGAAATAAAAAATGACGTATAAATTTATGACGAACAAAACAATGTATGCGAGTCAGTGTGAAGACCATGTTTACATCTTTGCTAAAAATAATCCAGTGCCCTAAAATAAATGAATTTTGGACACTGATAGTACCTATTCCAAAAGTTATATTTTAACGTAAAGTTACATCCCAGATTCTTTTCAAATTTTAATGGAGGTGTGATTTCATTGGCTCAATGTCAATAGTTTCCTCCACTTATAAAATCTAATGACGATTGAAATTGGGGTATGTATTTTGGTAACACAAATTCTGAAAATTTGTTCATTGTTAAACTTTTCGGGAAAAACAATATTGATTTAATGAAGGCAATCCGCTTATCGCTCAGCACGGTCTATTGTCGTATTATGCTAATACCGATATGGGTTATTTCCGAGGGATACCTACTTCGTTTATATCATTACATGTTACCACAAATGTTTGTCCATATGCACTATTAATAAATGCATATGCACCAATAGAATTCACGCAAAACATGCAAATATGCATTTTTAATATATCCCGAGTTCTAGTGATAAGGATATTATATCAATTTCGGAAATTGATAAGATACGAATTATGAATCTTATTACTCAGAATTGAAAATTTCAATCAAGTGGATTAATCCTATGATGGTTTTATTTGAAATCGCGTATACAAAATGACTAAATAATAAATCTAAAGGCATTTCACCATCAAAAATATTTTATCTTCATTGCACATAAGGCTTATAATAATATATATCTTTGATATTGTGTGCTGTCATTAAACTGGTCACTTCTTAATGTTTAATGACTATTGCAAAAAAATTGAGGTGATTTTTTTAACATTTCTTGGAGAGTGATGTGCTTTTAATCAATTTCAACTTTGGCGGACATTCTTCTTCTTCTTCGTTTTTCTCTTAGCAGATAAGTGGCGATCACGGCTTCACATCATTCGGTTACGCGGCTAACTATTTCTCGGTTGTAAGCGCCGGATGCAGCTTGATTTATTGTTAAGTCAGTGGGTGCTCTTATTTGGTAAGTCCAGCGTGTTTGTGACCTACCTCAGGGCCTTGTACCTTCTACCTGCCCCTGGACTATTAGTCGCTCTAGGTTGTCCTCATCTCTTCTCTGTATGTATCCGAAACATCTCGGGCTTGAACTATTTTAGATATCCTTTGGGGTTCTTTGATTTCCTGGATGATAGACTCATTAGTTCTTTCTGCTGTACAGGGAATTCGCAGGACTCTTCTTCAACACCAGAGCTCAAACGAGTCAATCTTTGTACGATCGACGGCTTTCAGTGACCATGTCTCCGCCCCCTATAGTAAGACCGAGAATATTAGTGTTGATAATTTTTGTTGTGTTTAATGTGATGTCACTATCTCGCCATTTTTTTTTGAAGGCTTTTTGGTGTTTGCTGTTCTAGCGATTTCACATCTTCTGTTGATTTCCTGCGAACTGCCCCCCTCTTTTTGAATGTGTGCTCCCAGATACACGTACTGGTTAAGTAGTTGGCATTGACCTAGATGCCTGGATATCTGGCTGATTATTACGAGCTCTATCAATAATCATCACTTTGTTTTTCGAGTAGTTGATATCTAGGCCAAGGTCTCTACTTTCAAATTCCAGATTATGCAGGATCGCTAGGAGTTCGTCTTGTCAACAAGACGGTATCATCTGCATAGCGGAGGACATTAAGAAGTGACAATTTTAGTAATACTGGATAATGTATCGAACAAAAATTTATATTTTGGCTTATAATGAACAGATGATTCATTGTCAAGCATAGAATGCATACACCCTAACAAAATATCTTAAGTAAATTATTCTATTTTATATTTCTTTGTTCTAAAGTAGGGTTGGATCTCCGAAAATAAATTTCGCATTGATGAAATATTAACAATGACTCGTTTTCATTGCAACCTGTATGGATACCTGCAAAGTTTCAAATCGATACGAAAATTTAAAGAGGGTCAAAATCGACATCTTATTATTATTTTTATTAATGTTTTTTTTCATAACTATCTTTTTTATGATAATTTCGTTGATGTTTAGGGTCTGCTCCACTACCATATCAAATCCATGGACTCTTCGAAGAACATGATGAGCAAGCTGTTCGAAGACATGGAAAATCTGAAGAATAGATGTAGTCTCATCGAAGATTATATCGTGACGGAAACCACGGTAGAAGACGTGTTTTTGACGGTAGCTAAAGCCGATTCTAGCAACAGCTCATCGAACAAGACGTCGAAGAGTTCGTCCACTAAAGGTTCTAAGTCTAGTTCCGATAAAAGTTCAACGAGTTCTTCAGATAAAGATTCCAAGAGTTCTTCTAAGAAAACCTCTAAGAGCTCTTCGGAAGCAAGTTCAAAAAGTTATGTGGTATAAGTTTCCATTAATTATTAATAGTTCTACTAAATATTCATTTGTGAAAATAATAAGTTATGATTATTTTGTAAAATAAGTATCGTACATTGATGGAATACTTGAGAAAAGACACTTAATGATACTTATAGATTCTTTACACTGAGCCACTTCAGGACAACATTTTTAATTGATATCAAATGATATAAAGTTTTTATACTTTAAAAATATAACATTTTACTCTGATAAATTGAAATTTGAATTTTTATTTACAATCATTCTGGCAAATTTTGAAAAAATCAATTTTTCAGTTTCAATTGAATGTTTCTAATGAAAAATGGACACGACAAATTTCGAATATTAGATTAGCATAAAATGCATGTAAATATATGGTTTAAATATTGAAGAGTAACAGTAAGTTTTTCTGATTTGGCGTTTACCCAGTGGATATATTTTTTCTATATTTATTTCTACTTTAATAGCTTGTAAGTGGGGTTGTGATAGTTCGAGAGAACTCAGTATCTATTTTAATGTATTTAAATGTTCTCACTCTGTTTTGTCTTTTAATCCGTACTATATATAATAATTATTTTTTATCTGATCAGTTATATAACAGAATTGTTCAAGACTGGTGTATTTTATAAAAATCTTGTAGCAAATACAATTAATGTTTGTCCAAAAATACTATAATTTTTTATAAAAAAAATCCCAGATATGTAAAAAATTCATTATCAATTTTATTCACTGAAACATGTCGATCTATTTACGGCATAAGTGAGTGTTTTTTCGTTATCGCTTCAGAAATATGAGCAAATGAATTTTAATTTGAAATCAACAGGTATCAAATATAAAATTACAATTGTGTGTCGGATATTGGTTTTTATTTTTATGGATTTGGAATTTGAAACACCCCTTACTCGAAAGATAATGTAATTATTCATGTGGCTCAAATTGAAGCCTATCCAAATTCTACTATGGAAAGACTGAAAATAATTTTATCATATAGAGATTTTGCATTTCCGAAGATTTTTTTTCAAATTAATTGTTTGCATAATTATATCTCCATTTATGTCTATAAGTATTTAGAGTTGATTTTAAAAACAACTTTAACAATTACCTTGAATATCATTTAGTATTTTTATCTATTTTAATATATTCTATTTAGGTTGTGTCACAAAAAATAATCCAATTGTGTTAGATTTTGCAGTTTATCGAATACAGTTTTCCATTGAGCTTATGAAATAATCTTCGCAATAATCCAGCCACTTCACAAGATAACTGGGATGTAATATCGAGATACATTAATTCTCACCTGAATTGGTATGTGATAGCAAACTGCATTTTGGTCGGGTTAGCGATCGTCCAGTGTTTAGCACTTGAAAAGAAGCGATTTATTCATACTATTCGAATGGGCAGGAAAAAGGTATTCTTACAATCTGTGTCCGCGACATTTTAGAAAGACTGTGCTCCTCACCAACGTACACACGCCTCAATAACCTGTTCATTGCATCTGGCCTCGTTATTCGAATACATGCTTTCGCAAACAGCAGATTGATACATTAGACACAATATCACACATGGGTGTATCAGAACAACAGTGATCCAAGTCCATTTTACAAAGTTTTGATTAATTAAGATATTTGGGTTTATAGGTAATTTCTTGTTATTTATTTCAAATTGGATTCATTAGATTCTTTTTGGTGATACATTAAATTTTATTTCTTTTATACTTCATGGATGATAAATTCAAAAACACCTAACTAATCAATCAATTGAGGAAAAAAAATGGACTTAGATCAGTGTTGCACTGAACGAATTCATATTAAGGTGCGTTGTTTAATCCAAGTCACAAGAATAGAACTGAATTTAGCTTAGATTTTATGTTATTTATTTTACTTGCTCTGAAAACATTCTTTTACAATTTTATAGAAAATAAATTTGAATTGTAGAGTTACAAATTCAAATTTGTGTGTATTAGGATTGCACAGATGTTTTTAGACTGAAACAAGTAAGTAAAATAAAACTTATATCAAAATAATATTTTAACATGAATATTGAAAAAACTAGCTAATCTATTCGTCAAATTGGTATTCGTTGGTGAACTCTTCATCACTCAACAACTGATTACTCTGATCCTGACCATCTTGGAAGATAGTTCTTGTATTAATTTTAACAGTAGGATTTTTATGAAATTGATGAAAAATAGGTGGTATAAAAGGTAGAAGCGATTATTTATCGTTCTTCTTTACTAAAGTTATGGCTCGTCATTGCATGTACAGAGGCTCACGATTTACCACTGCTAAAGATGTGAATTTCTTTCCAACGAGATAGATGTGAATTTCTTCATTAAGGAAATCTCTGAAAGTCCATAACATTTGAGACAATCTCTCTAAATAATAAAGAAAATGGTTGTCCACGTTTGAATTTGATGACTTGAATCTTCAGTTAATTAACAGAGTTTTTAGTGACATAGTCACATCCACTAATTGAAGCAATACGTGTCCTAACAGGAAAAATAGGACTTGAGTCACCTTTGCTCTGAACATTTTCATTTTTAATTCACAGCAATACCAATCTAGTGGTATTTTATAGGCAACTAAGTAGGAGTGGACTTGGATCTTTGTTGCTCTGAAAAGGAACCATATTGGGGGTACTGAATCGAGAATAAAAAAGAAAATCAAAATTTTGGACTTGGACCACTGTTGTTCTGACGCACCCACATAATAACAACCTTGTCAACATTCAGAATACATGATACAGAATTTTATAAGATCTAGAATATCTATTTTACGGTTATTCCATGAGGCATCGTAACAATCGCTATGATTTTTTCGCAATTATACGTTGAGACAATGTAATCTAAACCGAAGAGTTTCATTATAGATAGATAATTTATTCATCTCATAAAGAAGTCAACCTTATCGTAACCTAACTTTACATACGTCATAAAAAATATTCTCAGTTTTGTAAGTAGCAAAAGCAGCATTAATTGAAACCATAATATACACATTAAAATCGAAATTTACAGAGTGAATAGTATCAATCGTTATATGACAAATTGTTTATACATCTAAAACAGTCATTAACATTAAAATCTAAAAACTCCTGAATACTATAAAATATCTTTAGAAACCCTCTAAACCACTCCAAATTGAGCATTCTGGTTCCCAGGGGTATCCTATTTTATCTGACCTTGATATAGTCTGCTTTGCTCCGACTCTTCTTCAATATGCAGAAGACACATTAGGTTACCTCTATTGCGTGTTAAATGATCATGAATTTGTTGAAACTCATTGGGAGCTACTATGGAAAGATGTTCAATTTTTTGAATATTGAATTTTTTTGTCTAATTTTATATTTTTTTCGATTGTATAGATTTTTTTAGATAATCCTAATAAGATTTTATTCAATGAAGTTATTTTGAAATATCTTCTGTACATTCTGTAATAATTTTAACCATCTATAAGATTCCATATTCTTTGTTAGAATTTATTGAATAACCTGTTTGTGGAAAATTGAATAAGCAATTGGTTTAATATTTGATGCACTATTATTATTTGCTGGAATTTCTCTATTTTAGAAAATTCAATTTGCATTGTATCATTTTGGAAGGGTAAGCAAGTGGATTGCGCAATGACAGAGATTGATTTTTAGATGCAAATTCATTTTTTGTTGTACTTATACCATGTTCATTAAAAAATATATATTATAAATTTATTATTTATTGAAAATATAAAATAGTTAATAAATATTTGTTTTTATTTGCCATTCCTATTGCTGAATGTGTCTAATTTTGTATGACTAAATAATAGTTTTATTCTTACCTAAACTCTTGTCTGAATTCATTGAAACAATATCGAGAAAGAAAAAAATTAAATTTTCTACTGTGTTGCTATTTGGTTTCTTTTTTCAACTCTAGTTTTAATAAAAACTAAGCAGCGAAATCGCCTTGCCGTCGATAGCGATTTAACCATTAGCTTTAGCAACGACTGAACCCAGAATCGACCAACAGAGCATGCAAGCTCAAGTATCTCATTAGCTAGTACTTTAAAAGATTTTATTTATTTGTTTTAAAATTACTTTAAATTAAAAGTTGTTTAAAAATCATCTAATTATAAAAATATAATTTAAAATATAAAAGAAAGTGAAAGATAAAAAAAACTATTCTAGCAAGTAATGATGCATAGTAGGCCAGTACAGATAATTAAAAAAAAAAGTTACAGAATGAAACCCATCTAAAAAAGAAGAAAATATAATAAAAATAACAGGAAAAATAAATTACGGGTGATTTGAGGTCGGGAAGTGGGAAGATGTGGTCTTTGTAGTTTTAAAACGGGTTTATCACGATTCTGCAAAAAATCCAATGTGCCAATTACAGTGCAATTGTGACATAAAAACGAACATTTTCACTAAGATTCATGGAAACCCGATTTGTTTTGTGTGAGAGAAAAATAAAAAACCCAAAATGTCGGTTATTTAGATTTTTGTAAAAGTACTTAATGATTCAAATGTATTCTTTCGTTCATTATCCTTAATTAATATATTGTATCTGTATTTAACCTATTTGAAATACCTAAAAATAAATAATTTGATTAATAAATAAAATGTGCGTTCCTTATTTTTGTTGAAACTTACCTAAGGGGGGCATGACAATATTATTTTTAGCTCGGGGAGGCTTGGCGAAATGAAGATTGGGAAAGCCTGAACTAGATAATTAAACTTATTCAGTTTTTTTAGTTATAAATCATTAGCAGAACTAAAATATAGAAGAATAATATATTAAAATATACCTTCCGTATTGCGTTCCTGAAAAATGATTATCTTTCAATCAACAAAAGTTTAGCGCTCCAATTAAAAAATCTGTAATTATTTTGAACGTGTACTCTGTATTAACACCTTGTTATCTAAAGATAATAGAACTAGGAAGAGGTATAAATTTTCTTTTAGAAATAAGAATTTTGTGGGTCAGATAAATGAATTCATTGCTCTCATTCCATCACTAGAGTACTTATCTGATAAGATTTTTATCACAATAAATGGTGTCTGTGCGGGTGAACTAACCAAAATAGGTTTAAGCAACAACGCTAATCTTATCACTATCCGGGAAAATTTATGTACGATCGCTTCATTGTCGCTTGTTATTATTTAGAACCTACATACATGAAATGGGCAGCTCAAACAGCGTATCAGTATTTACAGAAGAACTTCTGGATGAGTACACAACATTGACATACCTTACAAGAGGAGAAATTTTAACGTAAGTAACTTTTTGTTTTTATATACAAAGATGTAGTTTATTATGTAGATAATATCGAATTAGATATTTACATACATTATTTGATAGGATAGGAAAATCTTCAAGGATGCAGTTACAAGGAAACATATTAAATCTAATACAAATGTAGCATTTTCAGTTTCGTAAGTGCAAATAATGATTTCTAATAGTTTTTCTCTCAATAATTTTGAGAATATATTTGATTTTCTTTAAATATATTCATAAATTTAACGTCTGTTTATTGAATATATTTAATAACGTATATACTTTTAATTCCTTTGCGACTCTTTGATTCTTTTGAATATATATTTTTTTAAATAATTCCATATTTAAAGGTCAGTAGCACTTGGATATACTTCTTTGTCAAAAGAGAACTTGAAAGATACAAGAGACAAAGAAAACCAGAATTTTAAATTGTATTTCTTCACTGTACTGCGTCATTCTATTCATTTAAGGGTTTCCTATCTAGTTGAGTAGAAAGATTGAGAATATGATTTTTCTGTAGATGTTTCATTCGAAAATGAGCATGAAAATCTTCAAATGCATGTAATTATAGAAAAAATTAAATTTTCTTGAACATTAATGATAACATAATATAATGGAATAATAAAATCAATGGAATAATTCCGAATAAAAAGAATAGTAATGTCACTAAAGTTTTAACAGATGTTCTCGGAGAAAATAAAAAATACAGGGTAATGTCGAAAAAAATACAGTGAGTAATTTTCTCCCTAGACAAATTCCTGTGGCCATTATGTAAGTTCTGAGTAATTTTTTAATGATTCAATATTAGGAAAATGAATAAATATATTTCAAAGTAATCTATTAAAATTATTATAATACAATTTTTGCATCACTTCTAGTATAACGAACTTATAATGTGCTCTCAATAGATGTTATTATGATAAAACCATAAGCAGAATTGAAATCGAATTCATCAAAACTTTTCATAAACATCACTCATGCAGATAATTATTTGTTATTTCACGAATTTTCAATACCTCATTTTAGATTATATAAAACATGCAATGCACTGGGCTTAAATCAAATGGGAAACTTAGACAAGAGATATCCCGTCGAGAATATAGAAGACTGTTTTCCTCAACTAAAGGTTTGTTTTTTATATTTTAGCCAATCCTACTGGATTTTAGAATAAGAGATTTCTTTTAATCAATGAACTTTTGATAACACCTAAATTATTAAATTATTGGTTTTATCGTTCACCCGTTTCTTAATTTGAAATTTTAGTGTAACCCTTTTAAAGAAAGAATTTTTCGAGTATTTTCCTCAAGAAAAGATGGGCAGATGTCTTTCGAGGACATGTTGGATCTGTATTCTGTTATGTCCCATAAGTGTCCTGATAAGGTGAAAGCGGCTTGGGCATTTCGAATATTCGGTAAGTCCAAACAACGATTATCATATCTACAAAAAACATTTATAGCGTGTTCTACACTGCTGTAATGAAAACCTGATTTGTGGATATTGTTTTGCTCTATTGCATAATTTTGCCTGAATGACAGTTATATTTTATAGTAGCCGTAGGACACATTCAAGAACACGAAAGATTCATTATGAATAAACATTACTCTACATTACTAAGCTGGTATTAATAACAGTCGATTTAACAAAAAATTTGTACGTTAAACCAACTTTAGAAGTGTTTGCTTCTCAAGACTCAACTATTTTATTGAACTAGTTAGTGGACTTTTATTATCCTTATTAACGCTATTCTTTCATTTTTCTTTCAATGCATTGGTAACGTATAGTCAAAACTTAAAATGTTCATTGAAAAGAACTTTCAAAATTGAAAAAAAAAATTATAGAAATTTACTACTATACTTTTTATCGTGTTCATGATAAGAAAATTAATTCCTTATTACTGATTAAATATGTTAAGACAAAGATAAAAGTTGAAAATGATCAAAATTCAATTCATTTTCAGATTACGATGAAGATGATGCTTTAGGAGAGGGGGACTTGATGATTGTTATAGATACATTGACCCAAAGTGAAACAACTGGAAATGATATTGACTCTAAGAGCAAACAACATATTATAAAAATAGTAAGTGGAAGTTTCCACTGTTTTTATTTATTTTTGAAGTGAAACTTCTTTGCACGCATGAGGGTAAAATTCTTACGGATGAAACGGAAGTGGCACTTTTTTGTCGAAGAAGAGGGAAAGAGCGATTGAATTGGGAGAGAAAAGATAGGGCGAACGTAGCATACACCACATAGCCATGGAACGAGAGAGAGATCGTGTTACTGTGCGCTTAAGAAAGTGTCTCGCGTTCTTCTCGTACTCAACGATCAGACGACAAAATTTTCATCTCGGACACGACTATCGCGTACGTATCGACACGAGAACGGCGGTAGCGATTCCGCGACACCGGCTCAACTTTCGCAATTCAAGACGGCGTGAACGCGTGTGATGACCGTCCAACAATCAATTTGTATTAATTTTCGAAACTTTTATTATTTTAATTACAATTAAATTGAATAAATTCCTAACATATCTTCCTTCTTCCCTCCTTCGAAGTCACGGAAAACTAAAGCTTTAGATTATTAAAAATATAAACAAGATTTAAAAATTAGTTTGCCAAAGAAGTTTCATTTCTGACATGTGTACTTTATACGCACGCACTTTTTTAATTTTGTTTTGTTTCAGTTACTGGATGAACTTGATTTGCAACACAACGGCTTCATCAGTCTATTGGAATTCCAGCATGCAATTGGAAAAATTCCCGAGTTTGCTCACTCTTTTAGTTTTAGATTTTAGAATATAAATATGATGATATTTACTTCATGATATATAGACGAGATTATTATATATAAAATATTCTGTTGTATCGTATCCTAATTATATGTATTTCAAGATTTAAGTTAAATATATAATTTCTTTGTAAACTTTTTAATTTTACACAGTTTCAAATGTAAGTAGAAGCTATTTCCTATTAAACAAAGTGAATTTATTGGATAATTATTAACAGAGTATTTATGAGATTTTAACATATATTTTTATATATTATTAATTGAAAATGCCCATTTCATATCATGTGACAACTTCGTTCTTAAATGATTACAGTACAATGTGCCAAAATAGCAAACAACTGATAAACACAAAAATCAAAATTTAACAATAATAAGTCGCAAATGATTATAACTCGTACTGCTTTATCAAGTCATCAACTTCTTTTGATTTTCCCTCACACTCCTTTATTCTATTGAACATCTTCCATAAACCTGAAAATAATTAACATCATGTTTTACAATATATATATATATATATATATATATATATATATATATATATATATATATATATATATATATATATATATATATATATATATATATATATATATATATATATATATATATATATATATATATATATATATATATATATATATATATATATATATATATATATATATATATATATATATATATATATATATATATATATATATATATATATATATATATATATATATATATATATATATATATATATATACATATATACATATATATACTAGCTGACCCGGCAAACGTTCTGCCATATAAATTATTTTTATCTATCTATCTTTCTATCTATTCATCTATCTGCCGATGTATATCTACCTATCTAACTATCTATCTATCTATCTAGATAGTTATCTGTCTTTCTATCTATCTATCTACATATCTATCTAACCCGGCAAACGTTGTTCTGCCATAAAAATTATTTTTATCTATCTGTCTTTCTATATATTCATCTATCTGCTAATGTATCTCTATCTATCTATTTAGATAGTTATCTATCTTTCTATCTATCTATCTACATATCTATCTATCTATCTGACCCGGCAAACGTTGTTCTGCCATATAAATTATTTTTATCTATCTAAATAGGGGTTGATCGTAGAGGGGTGAAAATTTAGGGTTGTATATATTTTTGAATGCTGTATCATAAAAAAATAGAACAGAAAATGCTGTCAGAAAAATAAAGAAAAAAATTAAGGGGTGGACTACCCTTAACTTTTAGGGGGATGAAAAATAGATTTTGTCGGATTCTCAGACCTAACCGATATACACAAATAAATTTCATGAGAATCGCTCGAGTCATTTCGAAGGAGTTTAACAAATAAAAAATAAGGGTTGATCGTAGAAGGGTGAAAATTTAGGATTGTATGTATTTTTGTATGCTGTATCATAAAAAAATAAAAACAAAAAATTTTGTCTAAAAAATAAAAAATAAAATTAGGGGTGGACTACCCTTAACATTTAGGGGGATGAAAAATAGATGATGGCCGATTCGCAGACCTACTCAATATGCTCACAAAATTTCATGAGAATCGGTCAAGCCGTTTCGGAGGAGTATGGGAACGAACATTGTGACACGAGAATTTTATATATAAGATATATATATATATATATATATATATATATATATATATATATATATATATATATATATATATATATATATAATATATATATATATATATATATATATATATATATATATATATATATATATATATATATATATATATATATATATATATATATATATATATACAGGGTTAGAACTATTTAGAGGGGGACTACAGGGATATCGTAAACCGTTAGAAATACAGGTGGCTTAAATTACAAAAAAGTTGCGTTATTTAGGGATGAGTGTGATGGTGTAAACAGATCCAAAATATCTCCAATGGTTCCCGAGATATTTCAAAAAAAATAAAAATCGAGATTTTCTTTTTTTCTTTGTAACTCATTTGTTTCTGGAGATAACTTCACGAAATTCGGTTTGTAGCTATTATTCAACATAGCAATTTTACCGGCGTTGTCAGATTTGTTCTATTTTCCATTGTTACAGAGACGCGATAGTCAACTTTTTTTTTCTTATGGGCGCCATGTTGGTTCTCCTTATGGAATGATAAAGAAAAAAATTATGAATTCAAAAATGTATCACACTTTACAAAAATACTGAGTCTAGTTACGCAAATTTGAACTTCTTTTTATTTTTTTGTTTAAGTAGTAGGCTGGTGCCAGAATTGTCAAATAACTTTGTTGACAGTTGTAATGTGAAACCATCACTTGAGCTTTGTAAAAACCTGAATCCTGTTTGATCAGTAACGCCCTATTAATTACATAAGTAATGAAATATTCGTTGTCGGAAAAGCAAGACACATGTATGATACTTACATACGCGCATATAGAAACTCCAGAATAGCATCTGAAAGTTATTTGCAAAAATATCCAGAACGAATGCAGCCGAATTGTACCATTTTCCAAAAACTGGACAGATGTTTGAGGGAAAATGGTAGTTTAGAAAAAAAGAGAAGTACCACATAACCGCTACACATAATGAAATAATTGTGCTTGCTCAAGTTCATATAAACTCAGAAACTTCCACAACTGCAAACGCTAGGAAATGTGGTATGCTGCAAAGAGGCGTATCAAAAATTTTAAATTACACGATTACAAGTTTACTATAGTACAAGGGTTACAACAGGGCGATCATCAAAACAAATTGAATTTCCGTAACTGGCTTTGTCAAAAATTAATAAAATATCCTCAATTCCCGACAAAAGTCCTTTGGTCGGATGAATCCACATTCACTAACAATGGTGTATTTAACCGGATAAATCATAATCACTGGGCCAATTCCAACCCACATTTAAAATATGAGTCAAGACATCAAATTAGATTTAGTGTTAATTTTATTGTGCTATATTGAATAACCAGATAATTGGACCCTACTTCATCGATGGTACATTAAATGGACCCAAGTACTTAGATATACTGCAAAATTATGTAGAACAATTTCTACAGGCATTGCCAGTTGTATGCTATGTAGAGTGTTGGTATCAGCATGATAGTGCTCCAGCGCATAATAAAATGGAAGTCAGGGAATTTTTAAATAGTAGATTCGGCGAACAATGGATTGGAAGAAACGGACCCATTAACTGGCCGGCTAGATCTCCGGACATGAATCCGATGGATTACTTTTTTTGGGGAGTCTTAAAGGACTATGTTTATCCAGTCCCCTTACATAATACAAATGAAATTCACAACAGAATTATAGAAGGAATTAGATCCATATCTCCTGAGCAAATTCGAGCGGCTATCCAGGGAATTTCAGAAAGAGCGAGGTAGTGCATTATTAACAAAAAAAAAATAACCATTTTGAACATATTCGAAAATTAACTTTTTTATTCAAAATTTTTTGCTTTTGTTCGATTTGTGTTTTTAATAAAAAGAAATTTGTTTTACTGAACTAATATATGATTTTTTGTTTGATACATAATACACAGGAAAAATGTTTTACATTTAACATTAAATAAATGACAAGTGAATCACTATCCTTTTCACAAAGTTTTAACAAAAACTCAATTTTAGCTGTGTGAATTCATATTTTTGTAAGGTGTGATACACTGTTGAATTCGTAATTTTTTTCTTTATCACTACATAAGAAAAACCAACATGGCGTCCATAAGAAAAAAAAAGTTGACTATCGCGTCTCTGTAACAATGGAAAATAGAAAAAATCTAACAACGCCGGTAGAATTGCTATGTTGAATAATAGCTACAAACCGAATTTCGTGAAGTTATCTCCAGAAACAAATGAGTTACAAAGAAAAAAAGAAAATCTCGATTTTTAGTTTTTTTGAAATATCTCGGGAACCATTGGAGATATTTTGGATCTGTTTACACCATCACACTCATCCCTAAATAACGCAACTTTTTTGTAATTTAAGCCACCCTGTATTTCTAACGGTTTACGATATCCCTGTAGTCCCCCTCTAAATAGTTCTAACCCTGTATATATATATATTTTATATGTATATATATATATATATATATATATATATATATATATATATATATATATATATATATATATATATATATATATATATATATATATATAATCACACTAATTACAAACTTAGTCTTGATATTGGGTTCATTAAACAAGTTGATAATTTTGATTATTCAATATATTAAGTAGAGTATTTATTTCAAATATTAATATTATTATTGATAGATCTAAATTTTATATTGCTGTGAAAGAAACTTAGCTTTAAAACCTGTTTGAAAATTTTACATTACATATAAGAGTAATTCTATATACTCACAGTTCTTATCATTCATAGTAAGGAACATGCACAGGGCACCAAATCTTTTAATTTTGGTCAGATACAACAAATATTCATAGACCTTATCATTTTCCTTGATGAAATAATTGGCAAGAATGAGTAGAATGTCACTAAAAATTTGACTTTCTAATGAATCCTTGAAAAGTTCTGGAATATTCTGAGGATTTAACATCCTCAAGTATTCACATTTGTTTTCATTTGAATCCTTAAGTTTTTTCCACGTTAAATGGAATTGTACAGATGTCTTAGGAACAACTAGGTCCAACACTTCTGCTTTTCCTACAGGGGGAAATAAATCTTTCTTTTTGAAACATGCATTAAAATTGTCGATATTCTTCGCCTCTTTTTTGCTTTCTGGTGAACAAATAGTATCCTTATTTATTTCAGTTTCTGGACAAATACTTTTTCTTTCATCGTCATTACTTTTCAGAAGTTTGTGTTCTATAATATTAAAATCATCACTTTTAATCGTTTTTGATACTGCACCTGTTTTAGGCCAACTAGAAATATTTGGTTCACCGAGAAGAGACTCTGGCTTTGCACTATTTATCTCTTTTATTAAAATTCTTTTAAGAGGTTTCTTTGACCTCAAATGTGGTGGTTTTTTAATAGCTTTAACTAAAGGAACATTGTCCCCACTTGGCCAAAATATTGCTGGCTTTTCTACATCAATCTTATCTCTCCCTGATTCTTTAGAGCCTACTTGAACAATGGTGTTGTTGGAACTTGAAGAAATGCCACTTTGCTTTTGTCTAGATGCAGTAAATTTAGAAATTGGCCTGTTAGTTGTAGAAGAAGATTCTGTATTCTAAAAATAGGAATTCAATAATAACAATAAAAATTTATTATACTCAATTATTGAAATTTTTAATTGAAAAAAACTTGTTTATATTATTTTCTTACTTTAGCAGTTTTAATTTTTTCATTCAATTTTTCCAGATTATTTTTAGATTCAACATTTTTAGGTTCTAATTGGAGAACTCTTAGCAAATCTTGTTTTGCATCTTCTAATCTGTTCAATGATTCTCTTGCTACAGCTCGCCTTTGATAAGCTTTCACATAAGTATTATCCAATTTAAGAGATATAGTACAATCACTTTCGACTTTTTGCATTCTAAAATATACAATCTATAAAATTCATATCAAAAAAGCAGATATACATACTCATTTTTTTTCAAATAGCATAAACCTCTGTTAGCATAAAATACTGGATCATATGCAAAATATTCAATGGCTTTCGTATAACAGTTGATTGCTTCATCCCAATTTCCATTTTTCACAAATCTGTTGCCCTAAAAGTATAATAAGAATCACCATAATAATAAAACTGGAAAAAATAAACTCAGAAAACTTGCATTACATATCAACTTCAAGCTTACCTTATCTTTTTGAAGTAGGGCTTCCTCTTTTATACTTTCATCATATTCGTCTGTTAATTCAGAATCAGAATCATCAACTTTTTCACATTCTTTGTCAGCATCAAATTTCTCCCAGTCTGCATAGCTCGTACATTTCCTTTTTGGTTCTTTAGGTTCTACTAAATTTTCTTTTCTATCGTTGTTTTCTTTCTTCTTGATCAAATCAGGTTTGTTGTCAGGTAATTTCTGATGTAAAAAATTCTTTAAAAGAGTTGAAAATGTTTTTAGGAAACTTACCTTAGTTGCAGATTGTGATTTTGGTTCTTTTTTTTGCATTTCTTCCCCCCATGATTTCAAATCCTCACAAAAGTCAAGCAGATCCTTATTGTTATTCTTAAGTTGTTGCTGAAGCAGTACTGGATCCATTATCATGAAAAAAATACAGCAACTGATCAATTTACACGGTTTTTAGGCAAATAACGTTAGGATTCTCAATATTTCATGTATTTAACATTAACATTTGTCGTTGATATGGAAACATAACTACTTTAACCTCATAAAATTTGACTGTTTTGATGTTTCTGGGGTATTCACCACAGAATACAAATATTCTTTCGTGAATCTATGTTACCATTGTTTTAAGACTGAGATTGAGGAATGAGAGTAACCTTGACGATAAACTTGTTTTGTTTACTATTTTTTTCTTGAAAGCGAAAAATGTCGCTCATGACAATCCCCTTATATGAATCTCTTGTCTATAAAACTATCACAATTCTTTTATATTCATGAGAATGGTTGTAATAAATACTTCATATTATTCATTTGAAATAACATAAAGTACCTATATTATTTTAAATTATATTTTGAGGTGAAATTTTTTATGTCCTGCCGTGTATTATGATTCGGTTTTTGAAGTAAACTCTTCGTCCGATTTAAAATATGATAATAAATAAGATCAAGGATTATTGCGCTTACGAATAGGGGAAAAAACTTTAGTCTGAGAAGTTTACAATAAATTTATTAACAAAGAATAATCATTTGGGTAAGACGGTAAGACCGTGTATAAAGATAATGATCGACCATGGAAATCGTTAAGACGAAATTACTAACGCTCAATAAGCACAATGCAAAACTTAATGAATTCATTTCGTAATACATTAGCAAAATGAACAGAAGTGGAAGCCGACTGGATTTAAACCACCAAATAGTAGAAGATAAGTGAACGTGAATGTTGTTTGTCAACTCTCGCTCAAAACGAAATAGATGGCGATAAAATGATAGTACAATGAAGAGTGAACAGAAGCGTTATTTTTATTTACTATGGGCTCCTCTTTGAGATATGCAGATAGTCAAATTTACGCGGCAACCTATCTTAAACATTCGAAAACAATTGGAGTATTGTGGGCGATTTTCACAGCCTGCTATTTAGTAATTAGTACCACAGCATTTTTCTCATCAGAATGGATAGCACTCGAGAGAGGATATGACTATGGAAAAATCGGCCTTTGGAGGGTGTGTACAGGAGGAGAACATGGCCAGACATGTTTTGGAAAATTAGAAAACTTCATGAGTTTTCCTGGAAAAAGCTTTCAAGCGGCAACAGTTTTCGCTGGACTTGCCGTCTTTTCAGCCGTACTCACTATTTGTGCCATGCTGTTTTTCTTGTGTTGTCATTCCAGTACTGTGTTTTTCACCTGCGCTTGGATGCAGCTCTTCTCTGGTGAGTATGAAAAAAAAGGCCAACTGCGCGTCGGACTCCCGCTTGAAGGGTTCCGTACAATTGGTTATGCCCCCCTTAAATATTTATTTTATTTTAATTTTATTATTTATTATCAAAGTAAATATACAATTAATTATTTTGTTAATATTTCAAGTGCCTACCTGTGACTTTTTATTGATATCAAGCAAAAAAGGACAAAAAAATCGCGTTTGTTGTATGGGAGCCCCCTTAAATATTTATTTTATTTTGTTTTTAGTATTTGTTGTTATAACGGCACTAGAAATACATAATTTGTGAAAATTTCAACCGTCTAGTTGCGGTTCTTGAGATACAGCCTGGTGACAGACAGACGGACAGACAGCGGAACCCTAAAAATCGATCTAAAACTGAACGAAGCTGTTTTACAAAATAGAAATTTTTTTTTGAATGCTTATTTAATTAAAAAGAATAATTTTTGGATGCGTAGGTACCTACAATCAGAATATCTTCGAGTTTTGAATTCATGATGCCGTTTCTTGGTTAAAATCCATAACTTATCAAGCTGTTATTATTATCACATTAATTTTTCTCCTTTCAAATATATTTTCATAAGAAATTTTATTGAATACCTATATGAATAATTTCCATGACATAAAACCTTTTCATATTAATTTAAACTTTTTTTTACTTTTTGATGAACAAATAATTAACTTTTAATTTTTCTTAATTTCTGAACAAATAATTATTTTTTCTTTATTACTTTTAAGAATTTTGTATTATTATATTTTCATCACTTCTGATATGGTTTTAAATACTGTACCTGTTTTCAACCAACTAGAAATGTTTGGTGTAATCAGAAGATAATCTGACTGCAATATTTCTCTTTTTTATTAAAGTCCTTTCGGAAAGCTTTTTGACTCCAAATGGTGTATCGCGTAGCTCAATCTTGAGAAACATCAGGAGGCTGAAGCGTTCCTGGTTTTTCTGCTTCTCTCTTCCTTTATTCCGATTTTTCAGAATCTGCTGGAATAATTTTTTTGTTGGAACTTGAAAAAGAGTCACTTTATTGTTATCTCGATAATTAAGGAGAAATTTCGATAAAAAATTCTTATTTTCATATATTATATCATATTTTCATTAGAAATAATATTGAATATCCGCAAAACATAGATTTGATGTAAACTTTTATATTAATTTTGAATATGGAAAATATTTTTTAACTTGATAAAAGATGACTGTGTAACATCTGACTAAAAACGCTGGATTTCGACCTTCTTAAGTGTGCTATGGAATTTCAAAAATTCTTCAATTCCACACAATCAAATTTCAAATAGTCTCAGATAGAGAAATTGATTGGAAGGCACTGTAAAATTAAATGTGTATATATTACCATATCAATTTAATTAGAGCGATAAATATTCATTTATCTGAATGAAAGCGAACTTTTCCTGATTATTCACGAATTATTATATTAATTTTTATTGAAGTTTTTGATGAACCAGCTCGCGTCATGGTGATCAAATGACATTTCAATAGGTAGGTATAATAAAATAATGTTGGCACTAATATGTTAACCAGAAATTGTTTATATGCTCGAATTAATATGAACGTGCAGAGTTTTATAATATAAAACCGGTTTAGAGGATTTTTATTGCCTTTAATATCAGACATTTCCTTTTCAATATTACCCAATTATTGTCAGTGCGATATACGACGTTTAATGAAAACATTCCAAAGTAATACAGTTCACATTTATTTACGCTTTTAATTTTTGTAACTACAAATAACTAAGGTCAGATTAGTTGCGACTAATTTTTATTTGTGTTTGCTGATTAATTCCAATATGTGCGCGTGCTTTCACTTTTAAATTTATAATCATCGTTCAATTATTGAAAATATTGAACCTCACTCACAAAGCAAACCGTCATAAAATCATTTATCAAAATTTCCTCATTACACGTTGTCATTGATTTGATGGCTATGAATTGCATTACGATACAATCATGACTTTTTTCAGAGAGATTGAACGAATCATACACTGTTCAACAAGTAGAATGAATCAAATTGTGAAATATCTACTTTGTTACGAAATATTCCTTTCTAAAGTTGAAAGAAGGAATGAAAATTTTATTGAAAGCGCTACTTGATAATTAATTCATTTGATATTAGGAGTGCGAACTATTAACCTTTTTTTTAACATAAAAATTTTATTTTTTTAAGATAAAAATTTCAGAAAAAATGATAAGGATCACTTGCGATTGAAACAATATTGTTGAATTTATTAAAAGAATTTTGTGCAAGCGTCTTTGTTTGAATTGATATCTTATCAAAAAAATGAGTGGATGAGTTTATTTTTATAATATTTGAATTTTTATTTGTGCAGCTTTGATAAATTTGTGATATTTGTGGACATAATGAATTCAAGATATGAATTTATTTACCTGCAAATATATTTGTACACGATAATATACGGTTATAAAGATTTCTTTGATTGAATTTTCCCCAAAAATTTTTGTTAATTTTATTTATGCATTATGGGTATACAGGTAGCTATATATATTCGTATTTTTTGGATTGATTGGGCCGATACTTGGTGTAAATTAATAAACATATTGAAACAATGGTCAAAAATAACAATTTACACATTTATTATAAAAAATAACGCATGACGCACGTTTCGGTGGAACTTCACCTTCTTCAGATGCTAATGGCAAACTAACTATGATTCTCTGTTATATCGAAAACAAGAAATGACAAATTATGTAGAAGGGGTAAATACAAAGAAAAGGAAAAACCAATTCTGAACTGCTAGTCAGGTAGTTCGGTAATTTTGAAAATTACCATACATACTTCAAGAACCCTTCTCAATCTTTTCAAAATTACCGAACTACCTGACTAGCAGTTCAGAATTGGTTTATCCTTTTCTAATAATTATTTGTAACCATCTTTGTATTCACCCCTTCTACATAATTTGTCATTTCTTGTTTTCGATATAACAGAGAATCATAGTTAGTTTGCCATTAGCATCTGAAGAAGGTGAAGTTCCACCGAAACGTGCGTCATGCGTTATTTCTTATAATAAATGTGTAAACTGTTATTTTTAACTATTGTTTCAATATACAGGGTGAGTCATTGATATGGGAAAGCTTGATTGCACCTACACCGTTAATGATATCGAAACGAACCAAACGGTTCTGCAAATGGGAGGTCAGAGTGCAGTTCGTAAAATTATTTTGCCCTTTACAGGGTGTACCATTTTTACGGAGCAAATTTTAAGATACTTTTTTTGAATGGCACTCTATATATTTCCACACATATTTGAATTTGTCCTTTATTGAGATTTGTAAATTCGTTAAGTTTTTGCAAATCGCTTCAGCCGTTCAGAAGTTATTTAATTTTTTCTGAAAATTAATGCCTTTGCAGGCATTTTTTTAAAAAATCGCAGGGCACTTGTTTTTTTGAATATCAAGTTGTTATTTGGGCTGTGTCTAAGTAATTGTTCTGGGTATCTTTTGACGGAGAGATAATCTATTTTAATTGTGACATTACCTCACTGTGACACATTGATTTTGGTACACTTTGAAAGGCCATATCTTGATTTTTTCAAATGGCACTCTATTTATTTGATTACTTAGTCGCATTGAGCATGTCCTTCTTCATCTTTTCTATATTCACGTTTTTCTCCAAAAGTTGATGATTTAGAAGATAATTCACATTTTCAAAAAAATCAACACATTTTTTCATCTTTTAAACGAGTGACACGAAAAACAATTAATTCTGATAACAGACTTTCACTTATTCATTGTTGTTATCCATGGCCTTCTATTGATTTATGCATTCAATTTCAGAAAATTGTCTTTTATTTGCGCGTTTCTGAGAAAAAGTTTATAGTATCATATATTTTTGAAAAGGTAAAAAAAAGACAAATTTTATAGTCTATAGATATACAGGGTATTCCATTTAAAAAAACATAAGTTTGCTTTATAACTCAAAAATAGTAAACATGTAACAAAAATTATCTACACCGATGCATTCTACGGAAAAAAATCTATAAGAATGATATTACATTTTCGATAAGATGAAGGATAACGGCGATACGACGGGGATCCCAAAATGCAACATTTTCAAAAATGCCCTGTATCTTAAAAACTAAAAGAGTTATTAAAATTATGTTGACGGCATCTTCAGTTTTTCGAAAAAGTAGCACAGTGTCGCGAAAACCGCAACCCTCTATCTTCAAAAATAACGGAGATACCATTCAAAAGTACCCAAAATGGGACACCCTGTACTAAGCTTCTAAAATTTGATTTCAGTAATTTTCCATCAAACTTTGAAATTGACGCCCGCAGCAGTTACGTTGACGTCTGTTATCAGAATTTATTGTTTTTCATGTCACTCGTTTAAAAGATGAAATAATGTGTTGATTTTTTTGAAAATGTGGATTAGCTTCTAAACCATCAACTTTTGGAAAAAAACATAAAAATTGAAAAGATGAAGAATGACATGTTCAATGCGACTAAATAATCAAATAAATAGAGTGCCATTTGAAAGAATCAAGATATGGCCTTTCAAAGTGTACCAAAATCAATGTGTCACAGCAATGTGTCACAATTAAAATGGACTATCTCTACGTCAGAAGATACCCAGAACAATTACTTAGACACAGCCCAAATAACAACTTGATATTCAGAAAAATAAGTGCCTGCGATTTTTTTAAAAAATGCCTGCAAAGGCATTAATTTTCAAAAAAAATTGAATAACTTCTGAACGGCTGAAGCGATTTGCAAAAACTTAACGAATTTACAAATCTCAATAAAGGAAAAATTCAAATATGTGTAAAAATTTATAGAATGCCATTTAAAAAAAGGATCTTAAAATTTGCTCCGTAAAAATGGTACACCCTGTAAAGGGCAAAATAATTTTACGAACTGTACTCTGACCTCCCATTTGCAGAACCGTTTGGTTCGTTTCGATATCATTAACGGTGTAGGTGCAATCAAGCTTTCCCATATCAATGACTCACCCTGTATATATTCGTACCTATATAATATATATATATATATATATATATATATATATATATATATATATATATATATATATATTTATATATATATATATATATATATATATATATATATATATATATATATACATATATATATATATATATATATATATATATATATATATATATATATATATATATATATATATATATATATATATATATATCAAAGTACAGCTGTTGAAACTCAATCAAAATAATATGTCTTCTTAAAAATATTTACAATTTCAAAATCTCGAAAAATTTTCACTTCAATAGTAGGGCAGTATATTATCAAGTAAAAGTGATTGTTCAAGTCAAATTAAATTCATTTGAATACGATGGATTCAATCGGTGAGTCGTGAATTTTCTAGTAAGGATATATCTCTTAGTCTTCATCAACAGTACTGGCCTCTTTAATGCAAATCCTATAAAGAGTAACAAGGTATGATAATCTACAAAATGCGACTTTCTCCTACTTCGATTATGTAGTAGAATTTAGCATTCGTTGAACTTTTAATAACATTTCGTCCGAGCAACCCTTGAAGGCAAATAATGTGCGTGCTTGGTATTAAGTCACAGGAAATGTATTTCACTTATCTTATTAATTAATATCTCATATATATGGACGATTTGAGTTTGCGATATTTGATGTCTATGAAAGATGTACAAAGATGTTTTTCATCTGAGTTAATAATTAGCGAAATAATTATAGAATTATTGATATCATTGAGAGAGTTTGAAATATATATTTACAAATTTTGGATTGATTGGGCCGATACTTGGTGTAAATTAATAAACATATTAAAACAATGGTTAAAAATAACAATTTACACATTTATTATAAGAAATAACGCATGACGCACGTTTCGGTGGAACTTGACCTTCTTCAGATGCTAATGGCAAACTAACCATCTGAAGAAGGTGAAGTTCCACCGAAACGTGCGTTATGCGTTATTTCTTATAATAAATGTGTAAATTGTTATTTTTAACCATTGTTTTAATATATATATATTTACAGCAAAAATATCTTCGACCATGGACACTTAGATATCTTCATTGCGGATGTGTTATGAGGCATTGGCAAAGCTTCAAGTATTTTGTGTTCAAATATTTGAAATTACTTTGATTTTGATTAATTAATATTTGGATCTCTTTTAACATACCTATTTCATCTTAATTCGAAGAATATTCTCTAAATTTAAGGTAGTTCATAATTAATGAATTAAATAAGTAATAAAACATTGTCTAAAAACCACAAAATAAAGTTTAAAGTTCCACTATAGTTTCACCTATTATACCATTGTAAAGAACTAACTAAATACATATTACATAGAAACTTAAACTTAAATGTTTAAATTTTCTCGGTTTATTACCTGATGATCGTTAAATAGTAGTAGTAATTTAATCGATGGGTTTTCCAAATTTAAACATTCAAGTTTGAGTTTCTATGTAATATGTATTTAGTTAGTTCTTTACAATGGTATAAAAGGCGAAACTAGTTGAACATTAAAGTTTATTTTGTGTTTTTTAGACAATGTTTCATCACTTATTTAATTTACCGTCAAGCGGGGTTACTTTGGCCAGCCTGGGGTAACTTTGGCCACCCTTAGGTAAAAAAAAATTTATTTTCATAAATAACAGAAGAAGAAAAATATTTACATTTATAAATATACACATTGTACATTATGGTTGTAGTAAACATATTATGTGGGAAATTTCGTTTTTAAAAATCGATAGGTTGGTATTACTGGCTGTTTTATTTTGTTGTTTACGATTTATCAATAGAACCTTCTGAAATACTTTCATCTGTACAACGGCCTGATACGCCTTTAAATAGTAGGTAAGTACTTAAATACAATAAAAAAATAGTTGTTAACCCTTAGCCAAAGGGTTGAACTGATATAATTTAAGTAAATTTTATTATTTATTATAATGTCGTAACATTACCTATTTGAGCCTACGATGGGGTTACTTTGGCCAGGCCTGGGAGTGGCCAAAGTAAAAAAAGTGGATGTTTTTGCCTCATATTAACCAGGCTTTTTTTTATATTTGTTAAATTTATCAGCAACTTTTAGTTCAATTCAAATGATAAAAAATTTTCTTCGTACAGAAGGTTTTTGAAACATGTACCAATTTTGCTGCTTTTTTTTATTAATAAACCAGTTTTTTATATGATATTGGTCTATTAACTGCACCTCATGCCAAAGTTACCCAGGTGTTGGGACTACTTTGACCTACAATATATTTACTATGGGTTTTAAATGAGAAAACATGAAGTGGCTAAAGTAACGCCAACCCCTCGGTAACTTTGGCCATTTTTGAAAAAATACAAAAAAAATATATTCAACTGCCTAAAACTGCTATAATGAGTATCCATGGCTACAGAATCATATGATAATTGTTTTAATGTGGTTCACAATTATATATTGGCATTTTTTTGGAAAATGTGATAAATAAACTTTGAACATGACATATTTTTGGCCAAAGTAACCCCGCTTGACGGTATTCTAAATTTCATACTGTTTACCACTTAGATTAAGAGAACTTCCTTCCACATTTTTGAATTAGTCGGAAATCTAACTGGTGGTACCTTTAGAGTGAAAAATGTTGGAGTCTACGACCGACGACCGATATTGGTTTCTTATTGTGCTCTTCAGACACTCATCTCAACAAGCTCAAATAATTTCACCTAGAAATGAATAATCAGATTCTTAAATTTCGCATGAAGCACGTATCGGTGAAACTTCAAGTTCTTCAGCATCTGAAGAAGGTGAGGTTAAACCGAAACGTGCGTCATGGGTATTTTATCAAATGAATAAACTGTTTTTATTAACCATTGTTTTAATATGTTTATTAATTTGCCTACATCTTGTATCGGCCGAATCATTCCATTATCTTTAATTGTACTCAAACACATTTTAAGTTTACTCAGGGGTTACCAGTTTCGATATTTGACTGGAACAAAAAAAGTAGAAAATAGTCATATCATACATTTTAAAATTTTACTTTGCAGGAATTTGCATGGTTGCTGGATGTGCTACCTTTCCAATAGGATGGAGGGAAGAAGTGGTTCAGAATATCTGCGTAAATTCAGAACGATATTTTTTAGGTCACTGCGAATTTAGATTGGGATTTCTATTGGCGATCATTGGAAGTTTAGATGCCTTCATTCTTTGTCTTCTGGCATTTATTGAGGCTTCCCGATACAACACCTTAAAAATTGATTCTACAAGCATATACCAAGGTAAAGTTTATAAATTTTATATTGATATACAATAGAAATCTCAAACGATTGTATTTAATAAAAGTATGTAGGACATACTTGTTGATCTGAGTCGTTCATTCGAAAAAAATTCAACAATGAAAGTCTTCGAAACTTGAAATTTATCGATTAAAGTTGCAAGAGCGTTTGATATGTGTTCCAACTAACCAACACCAAGAATTTGAAAATGGCTATTCACTCGAATCCAAGAATACCCACATTTTTGGTATTTTACTGTGATAAAATTGTATTTTGCCATTACTGATGCTTTAACTCAGATAAAGATATTTTTTCGATCTTCAAACTACAACCTACAACTGTTTTCCAAAGTACCAACTACTGTAGGTATTAGTGGAAAAAAAGCCTTAAACTTACCGGTTTTTGAATTTGACTGCGACGTGGAATTGCAGTGTAGTGGCTTTTCCCAAATGGTTTTCATTCATTATAAATTACGTAGAATATCAGTTTTATGGTATTCAGTGAAAAGACATTAACCGGAAAATGTTTTGTTTTAGTTCAAGTCATTTTCTAACGCCGTGCCTTTGATTTCACTATTGTCTCTCTTTAATGCAGGTAAATAGCAAACGTACTCGAATGACATGTGTATTAAACGTATGTAAACAGTACTTAAATACTTGTATCAAGTTTACAATTTTATGAACTTCCTTTGTTCGTATATATTACTCATACTTGTTGCAATTTTCATTTCTTGAATCTTCTAGGCGAAATTGTTATAGTGAGACAATATAACATGTATGATGTAAAACAAAAAAACTCTATCGCAGCGAGCTGCATTAGGAAAGCAGCTTTTCAAAACGTATCCAGTTTAAAAAATCTATTCCTTCAATTATGATTTTTGTTCCAAATCCAAAAAACAAAAATTGCGCTCTCGGCCGTGTAAACAATATTTATTTCCTTTTCGGGGGGTCAACCCCCGAACCAATTTATATCGAAATAAATACCATCCAAGATATCATACGAAACTACCTACATACAAAGTTTCAACCCTATGGTCCCAAAATTGTGCCTTCTATTGTGTTAATAAGTTTTATCTCCTCCCCCGGGGGGTCAACCCCCCAAGCAATTCCTACCAGAATCGATCCCATGCAATATATCATACGAAACTACCTACTCACAAACTTTCAATCCAATTGCTCCAAAATTACGCCTTTTATTATCATGATTCATATCTCCCACCAGGGGGTCAACCCCCCAACCAATTTGAACCAAACCTAATTCCATCCTAGATACCTTTCAAAAATACCTACTCACAACTTTTCAACCCTATCACTCCAAAATTGCGAGCTTTATTGTCAAAACAAGATTTATTTCCTCCCCAGGGGGTCAATCCCCCAACCGATTCAAACCAAAACCAATTCCATCCAAGATATCATATATATATATATATATATATATATATATATATATATATATATATATATATATATATATATATATATATATATATATATATATATATATATATATATATATATATATATATATATATATATATATATATATATATATATATATATATATATATATATATATATATATATATATATATATATATATATATATATATATATATATATATATATATATATATATATATATATATATATATATATATATATATATATATATATATATATATATATATATATATATATATATATAGAGAGAGAGAGAGAGAGATATATGAAATTGACTTTTTGGTGCCAATCATCATGAAAAGTCATGAAACGAAAAACTTTCTTGGTCCTAGGTCCGACTTTGCTAAAATCGTACCCATTTTAATAAGCAGGTTTTCAAAGTGAAAACGTTATTCGATCATTTCCAATTTTAAAAGTACTCCTTGTTTGAATTTGATTACAGTATATGCGCAAATGACAGTAAAATATCTGCTCTTGATGTAAATACAGGTACAGATATTGAAAAAATACCCATTGAATTTTGTTGAAGATAATTCATAAATATTCGATTATTTTTTTGAATGTTTCATTCTTTTCGATGAGTTTTTCAGAAATATCCAAAAAATTACAATATTAATAAATTTAATCTTTTGATGCAGGTGAGGGGAATGCGTATCTAGGAGACTCTGTTAGCATAGCAGGATCTAGAAAATCCTTGAATTTACACCCAGTGTACGTGATGCATCCGGGACAAGAGGATGACTTTTCTCAATTTTCACCCAGATCCATACCGTCCACTCATTATTCTCATGGACATCTACCCTATAGTGCATATAACTTTCACATATAAGTAAACTTTCATTAAAATAAAAAAGTTGTTTTTAAGTATTGTTAACTAATGAGTTAGTTTTACTTAACTGTTATAGTAGTGTGATGGCTTTCATTCAAATGTTGAATAGGAACAGGGGTGAATAACAGTAGATACATCGACATCACACATGCTATGCTTACTATCCCCTTATAATCTGATTTAAAAATTAATGATGAGTTTCTATTCCACAGAAGTGAGAAGTTGTTCTGTTGTTACGTCGCCACCTAGGACTTTTAACCATATAGGTATATTATATAACTCGGTGGATGATCCACATTTTTAACATTGAAAACAGTATTGCCGTGTGGCAGCCATTCATTAAAAAGTAATGAATCAAATGTCATCTCTAGGCATGCGCACAAATTTTTCTAGACATAGTCGTGCTGCACGGTTTGTAGAATAATACGGTTGCCTCGTAACTTTTAACCAATCATGACACGGCCAGTCGTGACGTCACAGGTATGCTGTTGGCAAATTCCCAGCATCTCAAGTGTAATGAAAATAATGTTTTTAATAATTACAGGGCAAGTTTATTAAAATAGAGACAAAGGACAATGAATGATAACTAAAAGTATATTTTCCATTAAAATATTAAAACTTAAACGAAGGCGGTATTATATGAATTACACGATGAATGTTTATTTGTACCTATATTATAGTTATTTTGGGTCTTGAATAAGACGAAGTATTACGACAAAATATATTTATATCAAAATACAAACACAACAAAGAAAAAATGTTTAAAAATTAATTAACACACCTAAGTTATAATTGAATTGTATATGTATATTATTTATATAGAACAATGATAATAGAATAATAGATTATGTTACAGTTTTTCTCATTTTTTTATAAAATCTTCTAGCTTCATCGATGTCACGTTTTCTTTTATTCAATGAAAGTTCTTCAGATTTCTTTGAATTAAGGTATTTTATCCTGATAAATACTCTCTGTCGAACAAATGAATAAATTAATTTTTTGGCAATAAGTGGTTCTTTTTACATATAAAATTAGTTGTACGTTTTACAATTTTTGTTTTAATTTTGAATTGATCTTTATTTACTTTAACGAACCACTCATCCAAACGTTCAACATCACTTTGCCAAGAAGATGAGGGCTCAGTTAAGCCACCAAACGAAAGGCTTTGTACCCATAATGGCATTGCATAAGAATGAATGTTCGTTTTTCCTCTTTCAACTTCATTCTCTTACTTCTTTCACTAATATTCTGTTCAGGAGCCAATGGAAGATTAAGTGATGGAATAGCTAAAATATAAATCATTTTTTTCGGGCAAGATTTCATTGACAACTTACCTGTTCCTTTGAGTCTTTTTGGCAATTTATTTGTTATCTGAGCTTCAATCATGATACAGCGATACATTGATACAGCGCAAAATGTTTACTGCAAGTTTATTTTTTGGATCAAAGGGGCCATTTCTTCGACAAAGACGAAGTCATTGTTTTAAAAACTTTTTTTTGGGGAAAGTAAAAAATCTTATTAATTCCCCTTCCTTTTTCGCCCTTTCACTGTTACTTTTACAAGTAGCCACACTACAAATTGTTCCAAGTAATTTTTTTTCATTATTACCTGACTCTCCGCGATGAAAGAAATATAGTACTTAGTTGAATTAAATTCAAAATAGTCTATAGATACACTAATAAAAATTATAAATAAAAACAACACGAAAACTTCAATTTAACCCACAATAATCAACAGTCGGTACAACAAAAGAAAACTACGGAAACTCGTAATATAACGCGTAACGGTCAGCATCTAGCATACTGGTGACGTAGCCTGTGACGTATTACCCGCGATGTTGCCGGCAAAGTGAGGTAACCGTATTATTCTACAAACCGTGGTCGTGCTGAGACTGATTTGGCAACCTTGTAGGCAGTGTTGCCGTTTCGTTTCTGAGAAATATGCTAAAATTTCTGGGGAAATATGCTAAAAAATGCAAAATAAAATTATTGATACGCTAAAAAAAATGCCAAACAGTTCTAAAGTATTTTTAATACAATTACAAAAATTTGAAATTTATTTTAATTAATAAATAATTGATTTTAAGCAAAATTAAAAAATATATAATTTAGGTACATTTTGTTCTATACAACTTCATGTTGTCCGTACTTCTACTGTCAGAAAATGTTGTCTTGCGAATTTCTGAATGGTGAGCTTGAAATTGCGGTATGTTCACAAACAAAAAGTGTGCTCACTTAAACGTTACCATCACAAAACATCATCTATTTACGCATAAAAAATAATCGTTTCTTCGAATATTGATGAATTCCCCCTTCAAGACAATTATGTTATGTTTCAGAAATGCCAATAGACTTCATCTTGATATGCATTTATTTCGTAGGAAAAATCATTCAAGTGCTAATATCCATAGCAGATCGAAAATTTTCTATTATAGGTAGAGGAGGCCAAAAAATGCTAAAAACATGCAATATGCTAAACTCAAATTTTACATGCTGAGACAAAAAAAATGTTAGATTTAGCATTAAAAATGCCAAAACGGCAACACTGCTTGTAGGTTTATAACTGTGTGGTCAGTGCGCAAAATATGCGCAGTATGGTTTTATTTCACGTTTATACGTATAAAAATAAAAAGCCATTAAAATATTTTATATTCATTATTTTAGAGGAACCATAAATTCAAAAAAACTGAGCACTGAGGTCATATTTTTCGCGTTAAATGCAACCTGTCGAGATGTGATTCTAACGGATTGAATTATATATTATATATCACGCTTAGATGGCAAAACGAATTCAAACGCAGAAAATAATTTATTTTATAAAAAAAAATCGAATTGCATCGTGGCTGAAGAAAAAATTTGAAACCGACAAAGGAACGTACCTCAACATTAACTTGATCCACGTTCCAAATTTCAACCCTTTACTTTGAAAAAAATTCGCGAAGTGCATCGCGTACTAACGTGATGCAATTCCGGAATAGTCCCTACGAAATGCAGCACGGTTGAGAAAAAGATTTGAAACCCACAAAGGATCTTAAGTCAACTTAAACTCAATGTACGTACCAAACTGGAAAACTTTCAATCTGGAAAACTTTCAAAAACCACGAACAAACAAGAATTATCTACGTATAAATGCCAGCGGTTGATAAAATAAAAATGATAGTTTCGTTCTGCAACAAAAACAATCCCAGGTACCAAATTTCAATTCATTTGACTCGATGGAAGCCGCTGGATATACACATATATATATATATATATATATATATATATATATATATATATATATATATATATATATATATATATATATATATATATATATATATATATATATATATATATATATATATATATATATATATATATACAGGGTCCTGCAACAGTGGCGCGGTGTTCCATATCTCTATTTTGGAAACAGATAGAAATCTATATTTCTATAATATCACCTTATTGCTCGAGCTCGACAAAATAAAAATATTGTCGGTCACACAGGGTGTTCAATTTCTTCTAGACGAATATCAACTATGTTTTTTCAAATGGCAACCTATATTTTTTGTCATCTTTTCGGTTTCTACATAGAAAATAAAAGATACTTTATATAGATTTTGATTTTTTTTTCAATTTTGGTCACTCAGAATATTTGAAATTATAAAGTTGTGCCAAGTCCAATTGAAATTTATTTTTGCTCAAATATTCTACATTGGTGAATCTCTCAAACGATATATCTGAAATCAACCTGCGATATACAGGGTATGAAAAATCGCTTGCCACATATTGTAAATAAAAATGTACAGAATCTTCCTTATTTCAAATGGAACACCCTGTATATTATAGATGCAGAAGAAGCGCTAAGAAAAGCTCTATAAATGTCATGAAGTATTCCCTATGGTTAAGTTCACTAGTTTTCCTTAAAACAGCGAAAAATGGCAAATATTCAACATTATCAAATGGCAAATATTAACATTAGTCTGGTTTTCACATATATTGGCCCTACATTATCAAATGGCAAATATTAACATTAGTCTGGTTTTCACATATATTGGCCCTACGAGCATTGATTATATACATTTTCATATAGTTTATTTATTAATCAAATCAATGGGAAGGATTGCGCGCAAGCCTAGTACAAATATAAATATATAACTTTATTCAAAGTACATTGGTACAAAGGCTGTTTGTTGCCCATCGCCGGTCTGGCGCAACGCGCAACACACGTTACTAGCATGTTGATCATTCGAACCCATAGGTTTTGCCCCATCCAAAAGGCCAAACACACAAATGATACGAGTCGACTTGGGATTGAATATATACAACTTTATGTGAATTAATAATCCAGTTGTAAAATTGAATATATTTATATGAAATTGAAATGGGCAATGAATTTTATAACGTTACTGGTTCGGATGATAATGCGCTCATTGGCGTAAACGATATCTTGAAAAAAATGAGCCGTGTTTCTTTAGAATTTAGAATATAAGACTAAGGTATGTGTATCAAACATGCCATTGCTTTAACTGCACTATTTAGTAATAATGAACGATGTCTAAGCTAAGCAATATCGGTAAATGAAGAAAAACCGATATTAATAAGAAATTTACTCCCTGGTTGTAAAATTTATTTTTGGTTTCAATTTAACAGACATATTTATATTTTCAAAGTGTCTGATACTCGATAACACGGCTATCTCTTTGTTCATTTTTCCGGAACGCACCTCATACTTTTTCTCCTTTATTTGGGAGCTTTCCAACTACGACACAGAGCGACACTGTGTGACACAGTGTTCATCGCTTCTTGTTCCAACTACGACACAGTGACACGCGGACGAACACAAAAAAAAGTTGAGTTGGCGCGTGTAGTGTTTCAGTGCTACCAACATTTATAGTCGATTTACTGCATTAACGTTGGCAATAGTTTTAATTATTAGGGAATTATTGGAAACGCTATAAGGTAAATGCCTTATTATGGTCGTTCCGAAAATAAGGGGTACTCATGCGCACTAGAAAAAATTTAATAAGGGAACCATAATAAAATACTGCTTTCCCTTATTTACGACTAGATACCGTAAATATTTAAGGTTTCCTTATTTCCCTAATTCATCAAACCTAACCTCCCAAAAAAAATTTCTCAACAGTCAACACAAGTAATCCTTCCGTATTTTCGGTTTGAATTTTGTTTTGGGTCGGTTTAGTGCTGCAATTGTGTGTTTTTTTTAAATAAATTTCGAGTTTAAATTATGAAATATGAGTGGGCCAATACGAAGCCTTGGTCAAGAATACAGCACAAAAAAAAACAGATTAAGGTTCACGTATAATGATGATTTGGCCCTATTAAGAGAGTTTGTAGGACAAAATCCCCTATCAAATCCCGAAGGATGGGAGGTGATAAGGCAAAACGTTCAAATTTCGACTGGAAAGGCCTTCACAATTAGAACAATCAAGCAACACCTGATACTAATAATTGAAATATGGATCAAGAAAGATGAGGTGGATAAAGTTAGGTAAGGAAGAAATGGTAGATTTCATTGAACTATACACTTGTAGGATTTATACAGAAATCAAACAATTATTTATTCAGAAAATATCCCATTTTCTCTTTCAATATAGTATGGTTTAGCATTAGGTTCTAAGTGTTGTTGTGTGTCGATTGGGTCAGGTCTCGTCTCAGATGGAAGTTTACTTCTGTCTGGTGTCTGCCCTGTACTGATGAGGGCTTATAGCCCTAAACCGGTCTACAGAGGTGGTTAGGTGGACCTGATACAATCGAACTTTTGAAAAGAAATTTTTGAAATTGGTATTCATTGATATTTTATGAATCTGTTGCACAGATTCCGTCAGTTTTAATTCAATATTCTTCGTGGTATTAGCCAGGAAAGTAGTTGTTTTCTGTTGGAATCTGCTGTCGTGTTCAATTTCATATTGAACCTAAATGGAGAAGACTATGAGATTTTTCTCTTTTTTTTTTGTTTTTTCATATACATACTCCATTCCATCGCATATCCTCTTTTTAATATTTAGACATAGGTTTAACTATAGTAAATCTGAGTATTAATATTTTTTAGATCAGGAATTGAGGATTATTCAGAAAGAGACTCACTTCTTCAAGAAGCTAGTGTGTTATGCAAAGAATTTAACTTTGTTGGACTAGACAGACAAAAGAAAAAAACTCCAAGAGATGTACAATTATCGCAGTTAGGCAAAAAAGTTAGAAACAGTTACCTGGATCAAGTGGAACATATAAATGAAAATGCCTCCACATCCACCCAACAAGTATGTAACGAAAACCAAGACTATGGCGATTTTTTTTTACAAGAAATGATAACATGTGACCAAGAAAATGAAAATGACAACCTTTTCAATGATCATGATTATGGTGAGTTTCTCAAATCCAAAAATTGTCATGTTTGGGCTGACATGTATACCTTTGTATACGTCTTGGCAAATAGAAGAAAATTTATTCTCATTTTTTTCTCTAAAATCTCTGGAAGACAAATACTTACCTTTGATTATTGTGCTATTTATTTCAGCTAACTGTGTTGACATTGAGCTGGAGCCGCCAAGTCACCAAATTAATAATATAAAATTGGAGATGAATTCTTCAAATTACAATAGCAGTAATGAAAGGACCTTGGAGGTCATAAGTCCTAAAAAGACTCAAGGGTGTCTGGAATCAACTGCCACTCCAAAACTTAAAAAACAGCCTACAGACCAAAATAGTAGTGTACTAGGTAAGCAGTATCTATTTTGACTAATATTTTATTCTTTTATAATGTGCACGTGGTGGTGTCAAAAAAAATTCAAATATACAGTTTGTATATTATTTTGTATTTTTTGTTTTCAAGATAATAAATTTGTTAAATAAACTTATCCTTATTGTTTCTAAATCGCAATTTTAGTCTCCTTAAATAAATTTCAAAACCAATTAATTATTTTAGTTCCTTCAAGGACGCGAACTAAAAGACAGCCTATTAGAAAAAATGCCTTGACATATTTATCGCAAAAACAGGAGAGAGACTATGCCATAAGAAAAAAAGAATTAGAACTAGAAGAGCGAAAAATTGCTATACAAGAAAGACAAATTTATCTTGAAGAAGAAAAGCTAAAATTAGAAAAACAAAAATTAGAACTTGAATGTGAAGAACGGAAACAGAGAATGGATGGAGACAAAAAAGAAAAAGAAGTAACTTTAAACATATTGCAAAAAATGATAGATACTCTTGTACAAAAGTGCAATAACGCCTAATTTTCATGGATTATATTTGTGGGATTTGTTTATTTTTTGACCTTCCTTTGATTTAAACCAAAAATGATATCTATTTTATAGTACAAAGTTGTGTTTTTTGAAAGTTTTTTGTTTGTAAAGTTTTGTAAAAATATTTGGTTTTTGTTAGTATAGGAATGTTACTTTTGTGATATTTATTCGATTTAATAATAATAAATGAGAGTCTAATATATTTTTGTTGACTGTCTAAATAAAAGACTTACTTTTTTGTAGGTATAGGAATGTTACTTTTTTAAAATTTAGTCCAAGATATTTTTGTTCACTGCCTTAATAAAAGACTGATTTAAATTATAAAAATATCTATTTTATAGTACAAAGTTGTGATTTTTTGAAAGTTTTTTGTTTGTAAAGTTTTGTAAAAATATTTGGTTTTTGTTAGTATAGGAATGTTACTTTTGTTATGTTTATTCGATTTAATAATAATAAATTAGAGTCTAATATATTTTTGTTGACTCTAAATAAAAGACTGACTTTTTTGTAGGTATAGAAATGTTACTTTCTTAAAATTTAGTCCAAGATATTTTTGTTCACTGTCTTAATAAAAGACTGATTTAAATTATAAAAATATCTATTTTATAGTACAAAGTTGTGATTTTTTGAAAGTTTTTTCTTTGTAAAGTTTTGTAAAAATATTTGGTTTTTGTTAGTATAGGAATGTTACTTTTGTAATATTTATTCGATTTAATAATAATAAATTAGAGTCTAATATATTTTTGTTGACTGTCTAAATAAAAGACTGACTTTTTTGTAGGTATAGGAATGTTACTTTTTTAAAATTTAGTCCAAGATATTTTTGTTCACTGTCTTAATAAAAGACTGATTTAAATTATAAAAATTGTATTTTATTTCAACAATTAGTGAAAAAAAAAACTATCCAAAATAATCCTCTACATTTGGAGGTTGCAGATTAAAGTAGTCTGCTGTTTGACCACCGTATAAACATGTGTGTGCATTTGTTAATAATACAGAGACTTTATAGAGGGACTGCAAGTCCTGCATTAAAAGTTTTTGATTTTTTTTAAAATCTACAAAGGCAAATTGTTGTATTATCTTCGAAAAACCCCATTCAACTGCAACTCGAATAGTTTTCATCGAATTATTGAATTGTAATTGTTGAGGTGTCAACATATTTGGCTGTCCTGCAAAAGGCGTGATAAGTAATTCCATAAGGCCATATCCCTGGTCACCAAACAAAACATATTTATCGTTTTCACCAAACACAACTTTCTCTTCCAGTTGCTGGTACAAATTGCTCTCCCTAAAAAAAAAATATAGTGTTCACACTATTATATTATTTATAGTACCAACAATACCTAAATATGCCTGCATCATGCCTCCGTCCAGGAAATCCTCCCATTAAACTTGTGATTATGCCATCTGGACAAAGCACACTTTGATATTTGAGGCAATGAAACTTTTTGTGTCCAGAATAATATTCTTCCTGGTTAACGGAAGGACGACACATTGCACGGGCAGTTCCATCAATAAATCCCCAGCAGTTGTTTATAGCTGCCCCCTTTGCATGAATTGCCTAAAATAATAAAGATACCTAAATTACCTACTACAGTGCTACTATAGTACTATTACAGTTCTGAATAAAAGTAAAAAAGAAGGCAAATATTGTAATTAAGTAAAAAAATAGATTTGATGCGAATTAAATAATTTGAATCCGATTATTATTAAAGCACTCTGAAATTATTGTAGAGTGCTTTAATAAAAATCAGATCCATCAATATACCTGAGCATATGCTTCCATTTTTTGTCTATCTAACCACTGTAGAAGGCTCAAGTCCATCAAAAGATCCCCTTTTTGGGCAATCATTATATCTACTGTTGTTCGTATTACTTGAGACAATGATTGCTCAGACATATTGAAAAAGGTTTTCAGGTCAATAAGCCTACTTGGATAGGCTAACCTCTTTAGCACTATACACAATGCTTTTAATCCTAAAACATTTTAAATTTATTTCATTGTTGATCAAAAAAAGTTTTTGTATTTGCATAATATGAATGAACAAACGTTGGCGCCAACCCTATTTCGTCCATCCACACAAAAAAAGTTTTTGTATTTGCATAATATGAATGAACAAACGTTGGCGCCAACCCTAGTTCGTCCATCCACACATAGTACAAAGGCACATTGGGTCCAATGTGTGGAGCCGACGTAATACTAAAGCCTACCATTGACACGATCACCAGCCTCCGTGACAATCTCATCAGGAATTAAAAAACAATTTTTAATTCTTTCAAGATGTCCCCTTTGGAATCTAAAGTTTTTCACCACTTCCTCATCACTCAGGTTCTCCAAATTGAAAGGGGGACCCTGGCCTTCCTCATCTCTGTTAATTAAAATATTATCCAATATAACAAATTCAATATCTTCATCGGCCCCACCTCCTAAAATTACGGCTTCCAAAATATACTTTTCTGAACCGCTATCAAAATTACAATTTAATATCACTGAAAGTTGAACTTTTTTTTAACAAGACACAAGTAAAAGTAGAATTTTTTTTAGGTTAGAAATAAAACTAAGAACTGTCAATTTAAGGAGTGACTTCCAATAACTCAATTTCTACCCTGACATTTAAGGTTTGGCTTTATTTAAATAAGGCTTAACTTTATTAAGGCATTACCTTAAAAGACGGTGTTCAATAATTCCCTATTAATTTATTAGATGATTATCATTGCATTATATCATATTAATATTTCACTTACAGTTTTCATTAGTTAACGTGATACAAAATTGGCTAATGACGGTGTACGTAATTCGTAATAAACCGAAACAGAAATCACTACTTGTCCATTGCCTTTTGAAATAACGATGGCTGCGCTCTCTGACGTTTGACATAAAAATCAAAAAGGCTTTCCAACAAGCACCCTTACACCGTGTTCGGTAGTGTGAGTGTGACACAGAGTGGCACGGTGCTGCCTTGTTGGAAAGCTCCCTTTGTTGTCAATTATGTGGACTGAAAAGAAAACTAACCTCCAATGAAATGTTGGGATTGGAAATTTAAATTATAGATCCAGTTCATGAAGGTATAGGTGGGTGAAAGCTGAAAGCACAATTTACCATAAAGCAATTAGCAGTCCTATATTTGATGCACTGAACAGCATGCATATAATTCAATAAGAGTACAATGTGTTTCGTCTTTCTGATACCATACGGAAACTTTCGACAATATGAAATGAAAACATAACGATAGCCATTGAATTATTTAGTGAAATTCCACAATGAGGAGGAACAGAATTAAAGGAATAGCAAATATTCCTCCAAGAAAAAAGACAGATCCACCCCATATATCCAAAGAGGACCTTAAAAATCAACCAGAAATATCAAAATTAGAAAATGGTAATTTAATCAATGTTGTTACATATATTTTTTATAAATCAATCATATTCAGAATCGAGAACATGTTCTTGCTATATATATATATATATATTTATATATATATATATATATATATATATATATATATATATATATATATATATATATATATATATATATATATATATATATATATATATTTATATATATATATATATATATATATATATATATATATATATATATATATATATATATATATATATATATATATATATTTATATATATATATATATATATATATATATATATATATATATATATATATATATGTATATATATATATATATATATATATATATATATATATATATATTCTTTTCATTTTTTTCAATAACAGCCTTATGAAGTGAAGGATAGAATTTTTTAAAACCTGGTAAGCTTCATCATTTAAACCATTTAGGGGTCAAAATTATTATGGCCTTAATAAACTTTCATTAATTGAAAAGTTATTATTATAAGTGTTTTTTTTTTTTTGAAAACGTTTATTTCAGAAAATATACACAGATACAATATCATCAAAAACTTCCTAAACAGTGTATCAAACACTGGTATTGGAATCAACAAATATAACTTTCCTCCTTTAACTTATTGTTACAGATTTTGGAAAGGATAATTGTGAAGCAGACCAACTAACAGTTAAATCAGAAAATATAGTGGCCAACAAAAAAATTATAAATGAAATAACTCAAAAAGTGAGAAAATTAGACACTGATAAAATTGAAATTGATTCACCGAATTCAGTTGTGAGTGTAACAAATGAATCAGTTAGAGTATTAAAGAAGGGGGTTATTTCAGTATTAGACAATGTTCTTCTTAAAAGTGCATCAGAACTGGAGAAATCCAATTCAGCTCAAATCCAAGAAGAATCACTAGTTAGCTTAGTCAAAAATGATTCTAAAGAACTTGAAAGGAAACCTACAACATCAAGAAGACGAGCAATTAAGCCAAGTATATCTGTACATGCCATTAGTAGGAAAGCAGATCCTAAAATATCAAATGAAAGTGAAAACGGAAACAAGGAACAAACTAAATACGAAGGTGCAACTAAAATTATGGTGGAAAATTGTGTTAATGAGACAAGACTGTCGGAACAAAGTGATGAAAATGTTATATCAGAAGCAGAAACTATTGTTTCACAATTGCATGGTTCACATTCAAATAATATAGTAAACTCTGCTGGTAAGATATAACTTCTCATTTTATTTACAATGTGCATTTTTCTAGATTTAACTAATGTATTTAACTTTTTTCTTTAAAATTAACTCTTTCATATTTTAATGTATTTTGTTTTTATTATTCATGTTACGTCAAATATCAGTTGCTATAGTAATCCTAATGTACATTCAATTTATTATGTTTTTTTTTTTTCAGAATAAATTTGTTTCATATATTATGTAATATGTTTTAGAAGAAATGTTTTATTTTAAATACTGAGAAATTTAAACGGATACTAACTTTTATTTGATTTTAGTAGTCTCTAAAAACCAATTACTAGTTTATATGATTGTATTAATGTAATTTTACCTTTTATTTAGAATTACGAAAATTGAAGTCTCCCATAAATGTCCCTTTGGATATTAGAAACACTTCATCGAATTATGCAACAGGATCTGACTGTGAATACCCCCCTCCACCAAGTCCGAGTAAACTGAACAGAAGCAGAATAAAAGCTATTCCCAAAATTGGAAATCGTAAGATTAGTTTCAGTGCAAGCGAATCTGAAGACGAATGCAAGAAAGTTGATCAGCGAATAAGGCATGACTCTGTAAGTTATCTATTTCCATTTCTTGAAATCTAGCTAATTCCATTAAGTATTAAAATTGACCAATAATCTTGAAAGACTGAAATGAGTAATTCAATACATAATTTTTCTAAAACTAATAGAATATTTATTTAAATATCTATATTACATAGCAAAATACAAAGTATTTAGACAGTATTTAACAAATAAATTAAAAATTTATATATATGTACATACATATATATTATATATATATATATATATATATATATATATATATATATATATATATATATAAATATATATTCATATATATTCAAAACTTTTAAAGTTTTCATAAAGCCACGAATGTCGTTTTTAATAATATCGAGTTTTTTGGGATTCAACAAGCCTGTTATTGCTAATAATTATCAAGAGATTATATATATATATATATATATATATATATATATATATATATATATATATATATATATATATATATATATATATATATATATATATATATATATATATATTTATATTTATATATATATATATATATATATATATATATTTATATATATATATATATATATATATATATATATATATATATATATTTATATATATATATATATATATACATGATGTAAATTACATCAAAACTTTTGAAGGTTTTTTAATTCAAATGGGCTGTTATTGCTAAGAAAATATAATTAAATATTATTATCATTTTATATGTACATACATTGTATTGGATAATAAAATAAATACATCTTTTTTTGCAGCAAAGTTCAAATTTATCTGGAGTTCATGAATCTGTTATAGAACAACCTTCAATTCCAAAAGTAATGGAATTCAGTTCTGTAATACAAAGGAAGTGTAAGAGAACAGAATGGTCCAGAAAACTAGCAGAAGCAAGAAGAGAGTTTACCCGGAAGTTTATGACAGGGAAACCAGACCATAAGAAATTAACTATGATAGATCTAATATTTTATAATCCAACCACAAATGCTATGAAGTAAGTGAATTGTGTGAAGTTAAATATATTGGAATCAAAAAAATACTTTATATATATATATATATATATATATATATATATATAAAGAATAAAGTATAAACTTTAAAATAAAAAACACTTAGCTTATGTTTCACTATATAAAAATATTTAGATATTGCATTTAGCAGTAACGAATAGGACGAATGTCCTGCTTTCTATATTGGACAAACAGGAAAGAATATAAAAATTCGTGTTGAAGAACATAAAAAGTCAATTTTACAAAATAAAAATACCACTAGCTTCTCTGAACATTGTATAAAATTCAATCACTTCCTGGATTTCAACAAAACCCAATTGTTACATTCAGGTAACAACAGAAAGCGCCTTAACCTTCTTGAAATTCTCGAAATAAGTTCCGCCCATAATAGTCAATTACCCCTTGTAAACGAACAAATTGATATTCAGGTATCACCTTTGCTTTTGTCTGTTTTATAAAATGAGATGTAATACTCTCCTGTAGTCAGTCTTGATAATGAGTTCATAACTCGAAACATGTCAACTATTCGTTACTGCTAAATACAGTATCTAAATATTTTTATATAGTGAAACATAAGCCAAGTATTTTTTATTTTAAAGTTTATACTTTATTTTTTATGATGTTTCACCAAGTTATGTGCGAGAATTCAATCTCAGTTATATATATAAAATATATATATATATATATATATATATATATATATATATATATATATATATATATATATATATATATATACACCTATCTATCTCTATGTATGTTTGCAACTACAAGGTTTTCCAAAAGTACTCTTTGCTTGTACAAAATAAAATATAAAGTGTGACTTGTACACTGTATTTCCCAAAATGTGGTGAATAAATATGAACCAGTAGTCCAGACTTTGCAAAAAACTTCTTAATTTTTCCAATTTTTTATGAGGTTATAGATAGATAGATAGATTTAATAACATTACATAATAATTACGTCACATTACAAAAGAAAAAAAAAATATAACAATCAAATATTGACGTTGAATTCCGTCAAGCTATATGGGGGATTTGCTTGTAGGAATTCTCTCATCTTCTTCTTCATAAACTTCACCTCGAGCAGTCTCCATGCTAGGGGAAGCTTGTTGTAGAGCCTTAATCCAGTAGATTTTCTGTCAGTGGTTTTCAGTCTGGTTCCCTTTATGTTAAGGTTGTCTTTTGATCTTATATTGTATGTGTGGCAGTCTGATCTCTTCTCATATTCTCTCTTATTTTCAGCGACTTCGACAACTGATCTTATAATAAGTTCAGCTATCACAGTGAGATTCTTATATTTAGTGAAAATTGGTCTGCAGGAAGTCCTAACTGTCACACCTTCTATTGCTCTAATAGCTTCCTTTTGAGTGACTAGTACTTCTTGTACTTGATTTGAGTTACCCCATATCTGTAGTCCGTAAGTCATGCGAGAGTGAAATAATGCATAGTATACTTGAAGGGCTGTTTGATGGTTAATAATTTGACTTACACGTCGTATAGCATATATGGCTGGCTGTAATTGTTGTTTCAGATGGGAACAATGATTTTTCCAAGTTAGTCTGGTATCAAAACTTATGCCCAAGAACGTTGCATAGCTTGCAGGTATCATAGTGGATGATGTAAAAGTCACTGTTTTGGTTTTTTCGTGGTTAAGACATAGTTTGTTATATTTGAACCAACTGGCTGCTTGTTTGTTAATAGCCTCTGATCTAGAAGATATGTTGTTTATATTGTGGTCTTTTATAACTAGTGTAGTATCATCTGCATATAGTACAGTGTGGCAGTCAATATTCTCTTGGAGGTCGTTAATATAAATTAGGAATAGAAGGGGCCCTAGGATCGATCCTTGAGGAATGCCATGTGTGACACTTGCCATGGAACTATTTTGTTGATTATGTGAGGTCATTTGTTTCCGGTTCTGCAAATATGATTCGAATAGCGATAGTGCTATCCCCCTTACACCTTAATGTTCTAGCTTTTCCAGACATATCCCATGTTCCATGCAATCAAATGCCTTAGACAGGTCACAGAATTGGGCTTGTGTTTTCTCGCATCCATCGAAACCATCCAATATGCATGAGTACAAGTCCTTGATACCATCAATAGTTGATTTTCCCTGTCTGAATCCATATTGGGAGCTGGAAAGATAATTATGTTTATCTAGATAGGAAATGAGTTGTTCGGCCATCACCATTTCCAAAATTTTCGAAAAAACAGGAAGGATGGATATAGGACGGTAATTCGTAAGTAAAGTTGGGTCTCCCTTTTTCAGTATTTGATATACTTTGGCGAGTTTCATTTTATCAGGAAACATTCCTTCTTGAAGGCTTGAGTTGATTATATCAGTTAATGGAGCTACGATAGCATCTCTCACTGACTTCACCAAACTTGAACTAATTCCAAATATATCCATTGTCGGTTTTGATGCCATCTTTTGCAGGTACCTATGTGTGTCTCTTTCTGTAATGGGTTTGAAAAATAGTGAGTTAGGTTGGGTGATCTTCACCTTTTGTAAATAGGTATGAGTTGGTGGTGCATCTGTTTCAATACAGCTCGATATTGAAGGTCCTATGTTAGTGAAGTACTCATTGAAGCTTTCAATGAGTACTTCAATATATATATATATATATCTATATATATATATATATATATATATATATATATATATATATATATATATATATATATATATATATATATATATAATATATATATATATATATATATATATATATATATATATATATATATATATATAAAAAATAAAAAATTATATATATATATATATATATATATATATATATATATATATATATATATATATATATATATATATATATATATATATATATATATATATATATATATATATATATATATATATATATATATATATATATATATATACAGGGTGATTCATTAATATGTGTAAATATTTTAACAGGAAAATGTTGAGCTCAAAATATGAAGATCTAACCCAATTTGCTCATACAAAATATTTCTCCTTACTGATTTACAGGGTGTTTTATTTAGATTATTTAAAATGAAATTTGTTCATTACTCGAATGCTGCTTGATATTTCTTTATGATATTTGGCAGTAAGTTGAAGTAGTTTGGGACACATCAACTTATAGTAAAGAAGACTTTCTCGCTGTCACCAGTGGAGTACGGCAGGGGCACGGGAAGAGTTCTTGTTTCCTAAATTCTACGCCACTGGAAGAATGGTCGTTTTAGTATAATTTTTCGATTCTCCAATATTTTCTCTGTAAATAAGGCACTCTTGTTTCGTAACGCCAGAGCCACTATTTTTCGAGATATTTAACGTTGAACATATGGCTGCACAGTTCTTTTGATTTTTATGTAAGAGTCATGTCGGTGTTTTTTGTCATACGATTGGATGTATTACTTAAAATAATCATTATTAGGTATTTTGTTTCAATTTATAATAATATTAAACAATTTAAAACAGAACAACTACAAAAATATCCAGCGCTACATAAGAAAGTCAAAATAAATAATTAATTATCAAGATCTTCTTTACAATTTTTGGAAGAATATCAAATTTATGAACAAAACTTAAAAACAATTTACAACAAATGTTCAATGTGATCTCCGTTAACCTCAATGAGATAATCCATTCTTTCGCTAAACGATCTTCTAACTTTAAAAATATGTTGGCTAATTCGCAATAAAATTAGCGGAATTTACAATTTGCTGCCATAGTTCCTGGCAAATATTTATCGTTTGGAATATTTTTGTAGTTGTTCTGTTTTGAATTGTTATTTTTAATATCATTATAAATTGAAAAAAATACTTAATAATGTTTATTTTACGTAATACATGCAATCGTATGACAAAAAAACACCGATATGACTGTTACATAAAAATCAAAAGAATTGTGCAGCCATATGTTCAACGTTAAATATCTCGAAAAATAGTGGCTCTAGCGTTACGACACAGGAGTGCCTTATTTACAGAGAAAATATTGGAGAATCGAAAAATTATACTAAAATGACAATTCTGCCAGTGGCGTAGAATTTAGGAAACAAGAACTCTTCATGTGCCCCTGCCGTACGCCACTGGTGACAGCGAGAAAGTCTTCTTTACTATAAGTTGATGTGTCCCAAACTACTTCGACTTACTGCCAAATAGCATAAAGAAATATCAAGCAGCATTCGAGTAATGAACAAATTTCATTTTCAATAATCTAAATAAAACACCCTGTAAATCAGTAAGGAGAAATATTTTGTAGGAGTAAATTGGGTTAGATCTTCATATTTTGAGCCCAACATTTTCCTGTTAAAATATTTACACATATTAATGAATCACCCTGTATATATAATATATATATATATATATATATATATATATATATATATATATATATATATATATATATATATATATATATATATATATATATATATATATATATATATATATATATATATATATATATATATATATATACAGGGTGAGTCATTAATATGTGTAAATATTTCAACAGGAAAATGTTGAGCTCAAAATATGAAGATTTAACCCAATTTGCTCATACAAAATATTTCTCCTTACTGATTTACAGGGTGTTTTATTTAGATTATTGAAAATGAAATTTGTTCATTACTTGAATGCTGCTTGATATTTCTTTATGATATTTGGCAGTAAGTCGAAGTAGTTTGGAATACATCAACTTATAGTAATAGTTCTCGCTGTCACCAGTGGCGTACGGCAGGGGCACATGAAGAGTTCTTGTTTCCTAAATTCTACGCCACTGGCAGAATTGTCATTTTAGTATAATTTTTCGATTCTCCAATATTTTCTCTGTAAATAAGGCACTCCTGTGTCGTAACGCTAGAGCCACTATTTTTCGAGATATTTAACGCTGCACAATTCTTTTGATTTTTATGTAACAGTCATATCGGTGTTTTTTTGTCATACGATTGCATGTATTACGTAAAATAAACATTATTAAGTATTTTTTTCAATTTATAATGATATTAAAAATAACAATTCAAAACAGAACAACTACAAAAATATTCCAAACGATAAATATTTGCCAGGAACTATGGCAGCAAATTGTAAATTCCGCTAATTTCATTGCGAATTAGCCAACATATTTTTAAAGTTAGAAGATCGTTTAGCGAAAGAATGGATTATCTCATTGAGGTTAACGGAGATCACATTGAACATTTGTTGTAAATTGTTTTTAAGTTTTGTTCATAAATTTGATATTCTTCCAAAAATTGTAAAGAAGATCTTGATAATTAATTATTTATTTTGACTTTCTTATGTAGCGCTGGATATTTTTCTAGTTGTTCTGTTTTAAATTGTTTGTTAATATTATTATAAATTGAAACAAAATATCTAATAATGATTATTTTAAGTAATACATCCAATCGTATGACAAAAAACACCGACATGACTCATACATAAAAATCAAAAGAATTGTGCAGCCATATGTTCAACGTTAAATATCTCGAAAAATAGTGGCTCTAGCGTTACGAAAAAAGAATGCCTTATTTACAGAGAAAATATTGGAGAATCGAAAAATTATACTAAAATGATAATTCTGCCAGTGGCGTAGAATTTAGGAAACGAGAACTCTTCCCGTGCCCCTGCCGTACGCCACTGGTGACAGCGAGAAAGTCTTCTTTACTATAAGTTGATGTGTCCCAAACTACTTCAACTTACTTCCAAATATCATAAAGAAATATCAAGCAGCATTCGAGTAATGAACAAATTTCATTTTAAATAATCTAAATAAAACACCCTGTAAATCAGTAAGGAGAAGTATTTCGTATAAGCAAATTGGGTTAGATCTTCATATTTTGAGCTCAACATTTTCCTGTTAAAATATTTACACATATTAATGAATCACCCTGTATAGGTATATATCTTTGTATATTGATATATGTATTGAAAAGCAAACTAGATTTGTCAGTCTGCAAAACATTACATAAAGATGATTTGTTTTAGAAATGAAAGAAGCACAATTTCTGAGGCTGATCCCAAATCAGACTCTCAAAAAGAGGAGGAGGTGGACAATCCATCTGGAGTAGAAGACGATCCATCAGATAAAGTTGAAGAAGCCTCGAAAAAGAGCGATGAAGAGAATGAAATTCCTGCCCCACAAATAAGAATTGGACCTTCTGGTGAAATAATACTTGATGAGAAAAGTTTGGTGATTGAAAATAAGCAGACCAAGATAAATAGAGAACAATTGCAAAGATCACAAATTGTCGATGGTAATAGTGACAGACCCTATGGCGTTTTCAAAAAAGTTAAACGTTCAAAAGATTGGACTCATTCAGAAACGCTGAGATTCTACAAGGCTCTGAGCACCATAGGAACAGACTTTACTTTAATGTGTGAACTTTTTCCTAACAGAACAAGGAGAGAGCTGAAGATGAAATTCAAGAAAGAAGAGAAAATCAATCAGATACTTATTGATAAGGCTGTTATGGAACCTTGCAGTTTTGACTTCGAGGAATTGAAAAAGGAGTTTGAGTTAGTTGAAATTGAGAGGAAAGAGTTGGAGAAACAAAGAATTCAAGAAGAAAAATTAAAGAAAACTAAAGGAATAAAAAGGAGCATTAAATTTTTGAAATTCACTCAGCAAAATGATAAAATTGAGAAACAATCAACAACTGATACTTCAAGAATAGAATCAGATCAATGTGATGATGAATTACAACAAGAAATTCGGAAAAATTCGTTAATGGATATGAAATTGTCAGATGTTACAAAAGAAAGAAAAAAACAAAGAAAACAAAAAATTCCAAATCTCATGAAAAAAAGTGAACAGAAAAACTTTGATATTATGAGTGTTTTAACTGACAGTGATTCGGCAAGTGATGGCTCTGAAGAATCGGAGGTTATATGGAAACCTGTTCAAACTCGTTATGGTAGAAAAACAAGGAAGAGGCAAATATATGAACCAGAGTTAAGAATGCAGGAAGAATTTATAGTTCCTAGAAAAATTAAAAGACCGGACATTGACAATGAGCAGCAACAACAAACACAAAAACCTGGATCACTGATGATGATTTCTTCAAAAACTCCAGACGGGCAACCAATAGTTCAAATATTTATGGTTACTGATAAGAAGCTGCAGAATGGTACAGAAATCCAGGGGATAGAAGAAAATGTAAATACTGATAATCTTTTGCCTATTGCTCTGATCAAAACGGGTCAAACTGATGATGAAGAGGAAGAGGTAGTTGAAAATAATTATACAATACCTGCAGAACCGGAAAATCAAAATATTGTTCAAAGGGTGGATAGTGAAAATGTAGATAAAGTAAAAAACATTGAGAATAAAATTGATGATACAAATGAAACATGACGATTATGAAATTATGCTAATTTAGAATAGAATGAAGTTTGTAATGGTATGCATTATATGTATGAAAAGGTAGCCATTTTTCAAACGTAAATATTTATGAAACATTCAGTATGTAAGGAGAGTTGGTTGTGGTACTCGGCAATAAAATAAAATTGTATGAGAGTCGATAAGCTGTTGCGCTAAATTGAATGACGCTGTTTATCGTACATATTTTATTTCACTACAAAATTATTTCCTCCCCCTTGATAGAACTTATATCAATTGATTTATCTATATGAAATTCTAACATTTGAACATCAGAAATGATAAAATACTTATAAAGAGTTTAATCCCAAGGAAATGACATTAATGATAAGGTCTTAACTGGCCTTTGAAATAATATTGTTACAGTTGAATAGGTTGAACTATCGATGTGTTTATACATGCTCAACATGATTTCAAAAGATTGTGCATTGATGTAAATCATAGTATTTAAATACTGATGTGAAAATGTGTTGTGATTGAAGAATGTTCTAGATAGTTTCCTTTTGAGTAATAACAAACTATTTTGAATATGTTCCAAATTAATGGATAGGAAGACTATGAACATATGAAATGTAATTAACCTGCACTTAACTATCCCAGCAGACTAATTGATATAAACGATATGAATATAGGAAATGTAATATTATTAACTATTCTTCCGAACTTACTAAGGGATTTTGTTAGAGGAACAATATATGCCTTTCCATACTTTTGAAAAATGGTCCTCCATTGTGGAATTTTTAAGAAACAATAATTCTATTTTATATTAACTTTCCAGTCTGTGATACTTTAAATCCAATAACATTATGACGAATTGCAGGTATTGATATCCACAAATAAATAATCACAATGAAGCAAGAAGTTTTATTTACCTATAATACCGATTCATGTCCATTAAGTTAGCAGAGCAAAGTCAGCAGAACAAAAAAAAGATTATGTGAAAATTATAAGCTAATTACAAGCTAATTAAGTGCCCTTAAATTAAATTTCAAGCTCCTTATTTTAAAAAAAAAACCGCATGCTCTGCTAGCTTAAGATAAACTAAGCAGAGCGTCATGGTAAAATGGACTGGAAAAAAAAAATGATAATGTGAAAATTATAAGCTAACTAATTTAGTGCCCTTAAATTAAATTTCAAGCTCCTTATTTAAAAAAAAAAAACCGCATGCTCTGCTAGCTTAAGATAAACTTAGCAGAGCGTCATGGTAAAATGGACTGGAAAAAAAATGATAATGTGAAAATTATAAGCTAATTTAGTGCCCTTAAATTAAATTTCAAGCTCCTTATTTAAAAAAAAAAAACCGCATGCTCTGCTAGCTCAAGATAAACTTAGCAGAGCGTCATGGTAAAATGGACTGCAAAAAAAAATGATAATGTGAAAATTATAAGCTAATTACGAGCTAATTTAGTGCCCTTAAATTAAATTTCAAGCTCCTTATTTAAAAAAAAAACCGCATGCTCTGTTAGCTTAAGATAAACTTAGCAGAGCGTCATGGTAAAATGGACTGCAAAAAAAAATGATAATGTGAAAATTATAAGCTAATTACGAGCTCATTTAGTGCCCTTAAATTAAATTTCAAGCTCCTTATTTTAAAAAAGAAACGCATGCTCTGCTAGCTTAAGATAAACTAAGCAGAGCGTCATGGTAAAATGGACTGGAAAAAAAAAATGATAATGTGAAAATTATAAGCTAATTACAAGCAAATTTAGAGCCCTTAAATTAAATTTCAAGCTCCTTATTTAAAAAAAAAACCGCATGCTCTGCTAGCTTAAGATAAACTTAGCAGAGCGTCATGGTAAAATGGACTGCAAAAAAAAATGATAATGTGAAAATTATAAGCTAATTACGAGCGAATTTAGTGCCCTTAAATTAAATTTCAAGCTCCTTATTTAAAAAAAAACCGCATGCTCTGCTAGCTTAAGATAAACTTAGCAGAGCGTCATGGTAAAATGAACTGGAAAGAAGAATGATAATGTGAAAATTATAAGCTAATTACAAGCTACAAGCAAAAATATCGAATTTTGCAGAAGTTGGGCTCTTGACTTCGTTCTGATTATCAGAACCAAGAAAAATGATAACTTGGTTCTCATTTTTCCTTCCAGTCCATTTTACCATAGTTCTCTGCTAACTTTATCTTAAGCTAGCAGAGCATGCTGCTTTTTTCAAAAAATAAGGAGCTTGAAATTTAATTTAAGGGCACTAAATTAGCTTATAATATTCACATTATAATTTTTCTTTCCAGTCCATTTTACCATGACGCTCTGCTAAGTTTATCTTAAGCTAGCAGAGCATGCGGTTTTTTTTTTAAATAAGGAGCTTGAAATTTAATTTAAGGGCACTAAATTAGCTTATAATTTCCACATTATCATTTTTTTTTCCAGTCCATTTTACCATGACGCTCTGCTAAGTTTATCTTAAGCTAGCAGAGCATGCGGTTTTTTTTTTAAAATAAGGAGCTTGAAATTTAATTTAAGGGCACTTAATTAGCTTATAATTTTCACATAATCTTTTTTTTGTTCTGCTGACTTTGCTCTGCTAACTTAATGGACATTACCGATTCTACTATTATGCCGAGTATGAGTTAATTTTGTAAATTCCTCTAAATATGTTCTTTTTGTAGAATCTACAAATAGAAATAATAAGAGATTTCTAATAGTCCAAAGCAAAATAATGAAAAGGATATAATTGATAATACAATGAATTGATAAATATTTATCATATGAAAATAGTTTCAAACATATAAGCTTACATAAAACCTAGAATTATATAGTTTTTATCTCTCGCCATTATGAGATGATGGGACTAAGCACAATAAAAAAAACCGTACTGATCTAATTCTTTCAATGAACATAATTATGCAAACTTGCATTTCTTTCAATAAAAATGGTCTTTCTGAAACATTGGTGATTGCAAACTCATAATTTTACAAATTTTGAAGTATTCTTTACTCAACATTATATTTACTAGTTCAGAAGGTGATACAATTCATATAGTGATAATATTTAATAGTCTAACTATAAGTCTAATATTCATACAAAACAATAGCAAAATAATGTGCACACAATGAGAAGTTGATAGAAAAAAGAATGATCAGTTGTCTGTTAATACAATTGAACTTAAACGTGAGAAGTAGTAAGATCTGTTGAAGTTGCGGTTTTTTGTTCAGCTGACTCTCACTACTTCTTAGGTTTTTCAGATCGGATCACTCGACATATATAGTAGTTTAGAACATGATACAATCCATATTGTGAATATTTAATTATTAGATTAATATTCTACAATGTAAAAATAATTTACATAATGTAAGACGTTAAAAATAGTACAATGAATTGTTAATTGTCTTTAAGACAATTAAAACTGAAAATAGCTCACTGAAGAAGTTATAAAATAAATTATCAGAATTGTACGTCAGAAGATTCTCCCTACTTCGGAGATTTTTCAGTGACTAATATCATACTGAGACGTCCTTCAAGTTCTATTCAATTTACATTATATAAACTAGTTCAAAAGATGGTACAAATAATATTGGAAATATAATCCTGACTGATATTTACAAAAACCATGACAATAAAAACAGCAAAATTAATTGTTTCCTTCTAAACAAGATAAGTCACTGTACTCAGACTAGTTTGTGGGTTTTTCATTTACCAGTTTCGTAACCTATATAAATGATGTAATTAATGGTCAATTAAACTTACACAGAAGTCAGAGCTTAGTGGTGAAGAAAAATTCTGAATTTTATATCAAAATTTTTATTCGCTGGAAGCAGACTACTGTATAGTTTCAGCTATCAATTTTGTAAGGAGACAACCCTAGAATGTTGTCTTTACTGGAGTATATAAACTAGTTCAAAGATGATAAAATTCATATTGTGATAATATTTAATATTAAAACTATAAGACTAATACAATAGAAAAATAATATACATACAACAACACGTTAAAAATGATAAAATAAATGGTCAATTGTCTAAAATATCAGAATTTATCTTTAGTGGGATCTGACAACAGTGCATGTTTTTCAGTTACAAGTTTCATAACAAGACGTCCTTTGAGTTTGGCATTTGTACTTATCTTGCCATAAGAAGAATCCTTGTATTTGTTGACTATAGTTTGGTGTTTACTTTCACCTATTCTGAACAGTAACCTAGCCAGCAAAATGATAACGTGTCTAAAATCGGAAAGTTTGTATGTAGTATAATGTACCAGAGTTGGTGACCAAACTTTCGACAAATCTATTTCTTCGTTCAAAATACCGATGGACAGACAACAAGCTGCCGCTGCCTGATGGGAGGGAAGGATGTGACAGAGAGAATAATCCTGCAGAGCCAACTCCAGCATATACTTGCCGAGGTTGTGTTGAAGCGACGTTACTTTGGCTATCTTACTGTACCTTCTCAAGAAGAGAACGGACGTTGGGCGATTCAGGAAGAAGTCTAGAGTACCTAGAATGCTTCTCTCCATCTCCAAAATTTGCTTGACCGAGAAGGCTTCGTCGCAAACATACTCGTAATCCCCGATATCGGGAGTACACACCTCTTCGTACTTGGCAGATATCATCAGGGCGGTGACGCCAACCAGTTGCAGTGTCTCCCTACCCACTGTCCTGTTTGCTTGCAGATATCTGTCTGTAATACACACGGCGAGGTGTAGGGTTTCTAAGCAAAATTTGAAATTAATCTGCAGATCGGCCATCCAGTTTACCAGAACTGCCCTCATCCCAGATGTGGTCTTATGATTTTTTTGTAGATAGTTCGCCTCTATCTTGTACTTTGCTTCTATTTCCCTCAAATGAGAGAAAATGTCCTCTATATATTCGGTCACTGCTGTGGGATCGTTCTTTGTGTTCTCGTCAGGATCATAAATATTCAGTTGTTTGCTAGAGAAGCAAGAGATCTTAGAACTGAGTACGCTTTCTTCTCTCTTTGTTAATTTGGGTGGAATCTGCCTTGTGTGTAACTGTTTAGTTTGTACAATTTCAGTGTTACTAATCAATTTATCAATTCTCAATGAACCCACTTTCAAAGTTGCCTGTTTGAGGTCCCGCGGTCCTTGATTTGTAATTTTGTTGCTGACATCGCCAAGGGCTGGTCGTCTCTGGGGTACATTCAACCGGACATTCTGTAATTTTCCTTTTGCTGGGATTATGTTCTCACGATTAATATGGCGTGAATCGATTCCACTAGCATCTCTTGTATACATCTAAAGAAAAATTATTCTTGAAAATAAAAATTTAGACTACTGCATATCGTAAAAAAGTGAAACATATACATGCCAGAATTGCTTAAAAATTAAGGTTCAATGTATGGCAAACTGTTATGAAAAAAAGAATTTTTGGAAAAGTTATAATTATATAAACTTTGTCTGGCTATGAAAATAAAATGTTATGGATATTTGTCTTGCCAAATTACAAAATTAGAATTTCATGCTAAAAATTTAATTTAATTCAACATTTCGATGTAATATATAATTATTTAACATATCTATTAAAAGCCAAAGGTGAACTGCATACAGTAATATGAGACAAACGTAGTTTTAAATATAAATCATATTAAAGTGAGAAATAAAATTTAATAAACCTAGGACACAATGTAATACACATACTTTTTTTGGATTGATTGGGCCGATACTTGGTGTAAATTAATAAACATAATGAAACAATGGTTAAAAATAACAATTTACACATTTATTATAAAAAATATTGCATGACGCACGTTTCGCTGGAACTTCACCTTCTTCAGATGCTAATGGCAAACTAACTATGATTTTCTGTTATATCGAAAACAAGAAATGACAAATTATGTAGAAGGGGTAAATACAAAGATGGTTACAAATAATTATTAGAAAAGGAAAAACCAATTCTGAACCAGCTAGTCAGGTAGTTCGGTAATTTTGAAAAGATTGAGAAGGGGGCTTGAAGTATGATCGATTTGGCTATTCAATAGGAGACCGGAATGCTTGTATTTATTTATCTGTAATGATTCTAAAAAATTAAGTTCAATTCCCTTACATTCAGTATTTAATATTTTAAAATCGAAATTGAATGTGTGATTTTCTTGGATTAAATGGTTTGCATAATGTGAATCCGACTTCTGATTAACGTAGAACACAAACGTAGCTTTGTTAATCAGAAGTCGGATTCACATTATGCAAACCATTTAATCCAAGAAAATCACACATTCAATTTCGATTTTAAAATATTAAATACTGAAAGTAGTAAGGGAATTAAACTTAATTTTTTAGAATCATTACAGATAAATAAATACAAGCATTCCAGTCTCCTATTGAATAGCCAAATCGATCATACTTCAAGCCCCCTTCTCAATCTTTTCAAAATTACCGAACTACCTGACTAGCAGTTCAGAATTGGTTTTTCCTTTTCTAATAATTATTTGTAACTATCTTTGTATTTACCTCTTCTACATAATTTGTCATTTCTTGTTTTCGATATAACAGAAAATCATAGTTAGTTTGCCATTAGCATCTGAATAAGGTGAAGTTCCACCGAAACGTGCGTCATGCGTTATTTTTTATAATAAATGTGTAAATTGTTATTTTAACCATTGTTTCAATATAATACACATACACATTTTCAATGGATTCTAGAAAAGTAAAATGATGCTTTAGTACCAAATCATGATCCATATTTTCAGTACTTCTCTATTACTAGCAAGTTATGCACTATCTACTAATTCAATGGTCAGGAGGAACCCATAAAAAAACCCAACAATAATGAGTTATTGATTAACATGAAGTATTAAAAAGAATTAAAATCAACAATTTATGAATGTAGAAAACATTAATAGATGAGATTATAATGATTTGTTTGTGTAAAAACCTGTCAACAATAGCTAAAAAAAGTGGATGTAAGTTTTTTATACGACTAAAAAGATGCAGAATTTTACATTACCTTTCTGAGAAAATTGGTGGGCTTCCCAATAAATAACTAAGGAGTCATTAACACTTATTTTAAATGTCGAGTGTTTTGAAAAGTAAGATGTAACAGTTGTTAAAAAGACAATACTCATTAAATTTTCGTTTAAAATTATCTAGACACTTGGAAATTAATTTTCAAATTGCGAGGTAACGAAATTTCGTTACTGTGCACTAATTTTTAACGGTTTCATCTGTCGTTCCTCGATTCGATCGTTTCAAAATCGCATAGAACATAGTTCATTCTTCAATGATTCAATATTCGGGATTTTAATATTTAGCCATTATAAATACGAAGATCATCTTTTGTGTCTATGTTTAGGAAATTATTGTTTTCTCTTAATGCATATCTAACACTAGCGTTATCGAGAAGAAATCTTAACTTGTATAAAAGTAATTCTCTAGACTTAATAGCACAATATAGTCTTCTATAAGAGTGAGAAAACGACAAAATCTGAGTTCATTAGTCTTCTTCAGCCCAAAATTTTATGAATTTTAAAATTGTGCGATTTGTCAAAATAATTACCCATTATTACCATATTTTCATTTTAATGTGAAGTCAATGAATGTATTTCTGTTAACTAATCCAGAGTATTTTTTCACTAAAATGATAGTTATCAATTGGTTAGGGGAAAGTCACATTAAACTATACTGACAGTTGGTAGTGATCTGTTTCAGTTGGTAACATTGAAGACTGTAGTAAATGAAATGGCGAATCAACAGTTGTCTTGTTGTCAAAAGAATTAAAATATTTGTATGGAATACCAAAATATGATAACAAAAGCGTTAATTTGTGTTTTACTCTGTTATTTAGTTGTGCTTTGTATGATTTCGCACATGCAACATAATATTTTTGCGAGTTAAGAAGTTTATGTTTACAAATCTAGTGATATTTACTAAAATCATTATATTCCTTTTTAAGAACTCTGAAAACATGTAGTGTGGGTGTACCAAATAATTCACAATTTGCAAGTTTCAATTAGTTCTTCATAGTTTCCACTGACAAGAATGGAAAAATATTTGCCAAGAAGTCCTTTGCAATTTTCTTCAGGTAAGTGCTTAATGTTGACAAAACGTACGAAATTTTGAAAATTCACTTTGTACATGTTTATGATTGAATAGATCGTAAAAAATGTTGATTCTTCAATTATATACACCTTCATTGTGCAAGAGCTGAATTAAAACTATAAATGTTCATCCCGTGCTAACCGAAAATAATTATAATACATAAGTTGTAATAAGCAGTATTGCTTTTTTCAGTTGTTTTACTATAAATATTCCAAAATAAACCTATTTACAGAGAAAAATTATTTTAAGGAATCTTACTAGTGATATGTATCGTGTCAATCTTTTTCGAAAATTATAATACTTAGTTTTCATTTTCAAAAAGTAAAAATTAAGAAAATTTTGTGAAATAGTCTGTTTACTTTTTCCCAAGATTATTCCTCATATATTAACAGTTTGATAAATGTTTCGAATATAGTACTGACTAATATTTCACCAAAATTTTCATATTCCAAAATATTTGTAATTACTTAGGTAATTCTTTTTAAATTATAATAGCTTTTTCAAGTTTATTTAACAAGGTTCTAACAATAATTATAACTTGTTTGATTTACCAGTTTATTTTTCCTTAATTTCGGAATAGTCTAATCATTTTAGAAATCGATTATTCACGTCATTTTATTTACCGATATTTACGCCTATATTAAAAAAATGCGGGTTTGACAGCCTGAGGTATTGTTACCTCTGTGTTGCACACTAATGAGAAGTACTTAGATGTCGATTAAACTTAATAGGTAGTAATACATTGTGAACACAAATTGTTAGATATAAAAAAATAGTTCAATCTCCTTTCATCTTCCCATTCAATTCCTTCGGTTATATTATGCAACGTAATTATAAATAGGTATGACATAATTTTCGTTTTTTATGTCAGACTTGATTGAATTGCAAGTACAAATCAGAGTGACCTGCAAAAATGTATCTAACTTGCTTAGCCAGAAAATTTCATTGGAATGAAAAATACCTACTTAAATTTTTTTCACCAAAAAGTTTGTTTTTGTATTACATTTTGGAATTAATACGTTACGAGCTCAAAAATACGCAGCCGCAGATTCATCCATTGTTTAAACTCTAAAGTATCGGACGTAACTGTAATATTCATTAGATGTTAAATATTGATGTATGATGAAAGTAGTCGCTAAGTTGATTATAAGTACTTATATATTTTTGAAAATGTTAATCTGTACTTATGTTTGCTCTTCTTTCCACAAAATCTATATCTTTCGTGATAGTCCTTTGGAGTTATTGTTTTAATGATAGTCCATTGAAATGTTATATTTTTTTGGGCTAACCTTGCGTTTTTTAGAGGACGCAATTTTATTGTTGGGATGTGTGAGGGGGGTCACTAGGAAATCAACTCCAAGTTTGTAGGGTTGCAACCCTTGTCCCGCGGCCACCATATTAGAAAAAGGGGTGCAAACGCCTTTGTCGCTATATCTCCCGAACTATGCATCCCACAAAAATGTTGTCAAGAAATAATTTGTAGGAAATTGCTTTGTCTACAATTTTGTTTATTCAACTTTTTTCAATAAAATGACGAATAAAAAAGTTATTAACAAAAATATGAGAAAATCTCCAAAGAAATTTTCTTTTTTGTTATATAACTTCTTCATTTTTCATTTCACGACCGAATGACTTCAGACCAATCTTATAGAGCATTTTTCAACCAACATTTTCACCTATAATTTTTTTGGATTTGAGGAATTTATGGGCGTTCCAGAGCGCTCCAAAGTCGACTAGGTTCTTACTACTCGCAATAATCCGGTAACTTTGAAACGTCTGCCTTACTTTTTTATTTTTTGTCCTAAAATTTATATATGATCAACTACCTAAAAATTACCTTTTTTTCTTACTATACAATTTTAAATATTCTTGCTTTTTACAATAATTTCTAACGCGACTACATTTACAAACAAAGTCGTGGGAACGCTTGCGTCGCACAAAAAAGCATCAAACAACCGAGATTAAGTTTGATAAGAGCACCGTACTAGCAATATCCAAAGAAAAATTTATTGGTAATGAAAAGAACAGAGCAAACTTCATAGACCTTCTGAAAACTAAACTTTTAGAGGTGGGTTTTTGTGTTGACCAAGCTGAATCAGATGCAGATATAGTCATCGTCTATTCTGCGCTTGCTGCGTCCCAATCCTATGATACCGAGACTATCGTAGCAGTTCATACATCGTTTTTAATATTTTTTCCAAGTGAGATAATTTTGGAGATAATTATATATTTCAACTATTATTTACAGCTTTTCTTTTCTACTTTTTTTGGATGGTCCAGGCTGCTATTAAGGATCTAATTCAGCTTCTGAAGTGAAGGTTTGGGGAATGACAGGAGTGAAATCGGAGTCAACCACACATTCTTCCACAATTACCTTCGCACCTGCAGAAAATCATCAGGAGGTGTTGGAAGCTTCAAAGTTTGGATTGGTATCCAAATGTTTCCATGCTTTTTCCAGCACCAATCTTCAGGATTGCAGTGTTTTCCGAGCCACGACTGCACCTGGTGGTAAACTCGGAAACTGTGGAAACAGGCTGCATCTTGTGTTGGAGGAAGCGATGACAAACTAAATTTGTTCTTGGTTACTTTCTCGGCGCAGCGTTTGTATCGCATGCTATCCAGTGAATCATCTTTATTACCGCCGTATAAAGCAACGAAGAAGCGTTCGCCAACGAGAGTGAGCAAATTGGATCCGCTTTCTCACTGAGGAATAACGCTTTATCGCTAGCTAACTCAGGATGTTTCTCCATAATTTTAATGAATTTCAGTTCACCCATGTTATAAGCTGCTGATGTAGTGTCAGATCCTGAAAAAGCATAGAGAAACAGCAAATTCTCACCCATAACGTCTCCATATATAAAACTTGAAGGGCTGTATAACTAGTCAGATGTCCGTCCTTTTGAAGGTTTTAATAACAAAATGTTGGACTGTTTTCTTCCTAATGCCATGAGCAAGACAAGAATGTCAATGTCCTTTGCTACGATATTCACGGTATCATAGGATTGGGACGCAGCAAGCGCAGAATAGACGATTGCTGTATGTGCATCTGATTCAGCGTGGCCAGCACAAAAAACCACCTCTGATAATGCAGTTTTCAGAATGTCTATGAAGTTTGTTTTGTTCTTTTCATTACCAATACATTTTCCTTGGGATATTGCTGTTGATTGATCCTTTTTTGTGTGATGCAAGCGTTCCCACAACTTTGTTTGTAAATGTACAGTCGCGTTAGAAATTATTATTATTATTTTTAGGTAGTTGATTATATATAAATGTTAAGAAGATTATTAAAAATGATTTATGAAAATAAAAAAGTAAGGCAGACGTTTCATAGTTACCGGATTATTGCGAGTAGTAAGAACCTAGTCGACTTTGGAGCGCTCTGGAACGACCATGAATTCCTCAAGTCCAAAAAAATTATAGGTGAAGATGTTGGATGGAAAATACTCTATAAGATTGGTCTGAGGTCATTTGCTCGTGAAATAAAAAATGAAGCAGTTATATAAAACAAAAGAAAATTAGTTGGTGAATTTTCTCATATTGTTGTTGATAACTTTTTTATTTATCATTTTATTGAAAAAAGTTAAATAAACAAAATTGTAGACTAAGCGATTTGCTACAAATTATGTATCGACAAAATTTTTGTGGGATGCATAGTTCGGGAGATATAGCGAAAAGGGTGTTTACACCCCTTTTTCTAATATGGCGACCGCGGGACAAGGGTTGCAACCCCACAAACTTGGAGTTAAGGTCCTAGTGACCCCCCTCACACATCCCAACAATAAAACTGCGTCCTCTAAAAAACGCAAGGTCAAAGGTAAATTTTCAATGGACTATGAACATTATTAGAATCATACTTGTAGAGGGTGCGACTGAGGGAAAAGTGTTTCTGCATATTATATAATGTCATCAATTCAAGAAATCATGCAAAGTTATAAACGCCGAATCTTCAGTTATTTGAAAATTTTTCTATTCGATTTCTTCTTTTCTAGCTATAGAAAAACATACTGAAGATTCGAACGCATATGTAAATTTGGAATGCTGATTTGACCGTAACATCAACTCCTTATGATGTTCATTTGATTGATGAACGATGGTCTCAATATTTAAATTTTTGTTGTAGCATAATGAGTTATAAAAACAAATTCTGAGATTATTACTTATGAAATTGAAGGTTTTTTTAGGTAGTAAGATAGGCGTAAATATAAAATTCTTATTCAGTCAACCAAAAATAATCATTTTTTCAGTTGGTCGAAAATTATAAAATGACAATTCACGAGTAATTACTATCTGTTTTCATCAAAAAAGTTGAGATCTTACTGAAATTCTTCAAATTTGAAGTTTTTTGTTTCGATCAAAAGGTTTCAAATAAACTTCTTGGTAGATGTACCATGGTTTTTCTCTGTTTCAATTTTTGAACTCGAAAATATCCCAAATCGAGAAACTTTTATGTATCGAATATTTTAGTGAGAATTTTTGAGAAAAAGTTGTTTACGATTTGGTTTTCATATCGGGGTAACCAAGGAATTTAGCAACTCTGCTAGACCTACTAGAATTGTATCGTTTTCAAAGTAACGGTTTCCTTTTGTCGCTGGTAAAGTTATTGCAAATTTTTGCCTCTGCCGCAGAGATATAAAACCGAGGCTTATAGGATTTCGCAACCGGGATTATTATTAAGTAGGGCTTATAAAGAAAGAAGTTTAAATGAGTTAATTCAGGTTTGATTTTGTCGTCTAGAAGTCCCGCTTTACGCTTACTTATGTGGAGTTGTTAACTTGTCATTTTTCGATTCGGATTCGTTTGGTGGTACCTATAGAGTAGATCGTTAGCGTTTGGTTTTTGAAATCGGATTTTCTAGTTAAAGAAATCCATACGAATCGATTTGCTTTCGAAATCGAATTTTAAATTCGTTTCGACATAAGGGTCTGATGTCTACCACCCGGTATACGACGAGATAGAAACGCGCACCCGGAACTCAGAGTTTCCATCTGCACGTCCGCGGAGCACGGCGCCGGCGCGGTCCATCGATCTGGCGTCGCGGCGCCTCGCTCGCCCGGCCGTCCCGTCGTCTCAGTCATCGCGCCAACCCCGTCTCGACGGTCGCACACGTACGGACGCGCTCAACAGACGCACGCACGGAAAGCACAACAGGTATTTTCCAACTCTCGACGCTTGTCGCGGCATCCGACCCATCGGCCTGCAAAATTGCCCCTCGAATTTTCGCGAACGCGCTCTTGTTGAACGGTCGGTTTTCTTTTGCGGAAGCTTGAACCGTTTACGAATTCACGATGTGAAGATGATTCTTAATTTTCGATTTTTTTCTCGCTTAGTTTATTTAAACATTTCGCCTCGTAAATGAAGAGCCTATTGAATGTTTGGTGACGTTATTTTTGAATATCCTACGTGTTAATTTTTCTAAGTATTATTTCGATGTGTTCCCAGAATTTTACCTGTAACTCACTCTAGCTGCTTAATTTCTGCAGAAGATTTGGTCTTTTTTCAACAAAAGTTTAATAATCTTCAATATGTACGAGTAAAGCAACAATTCGAAATCTCCAATTGCCGCAAGTAAACTATTGATTCATCTTAATTTCTCAATAGAAATTAGTTGAGATTAGGAAGATGTTGCTACATCCAACTCTTCAGAATAAAAATATATCAACAATAAATATATAATTACTGATATTTAAAATAAAAACACTTGGCTTTAAGTTTCACAAATATATTGAATAGTTTCGGGTTATGGGCCCATTATCAAGACTCAATATATTTGAGAAACTTAAAGCCAAGTGTTTTTATTTTAAATATCAGTATTTAATCATGTTTCACCAAGTGACAAGCGCAACTTCAATATTAAATATATAATTAATTTCGAGGGTCGAGTCGACGTGCAGCACAACATACTTAGTTGTGGATCGATATACTTCCCCTAATTTTCACTGTAAGAAGGATAAAATCTAATCAATCAATTTCTTCTTGTATTAACTACTAATCGTAATTTAAGGAGGACAAACTTTATGAATTCGAAAAAGAATCATTCGCGAGATATCTTGAAATCATATATTTTTCTTAGGTTTCTTCTCACTTACAGTATTGTGCAAATTAATTTGAGCATCGGCAAAAAAAGTTAAATATACAGTAAAAAATTATATTTTTAATTAACACGATGAAAAAGTGTTAATTGTGAATTTTCCCTTTTCTTGTTTAATTATTTTATGCTGTTTTGTATGCTGTTTGAGTCGATGAAATGCTGACAATACTCTCTAATTTTCTCATTTTGCAACCACGCCTGAATTTCAGCTTTAATCAACTTTTCCTTTCTTATGAAATCTAGTTTTGCCTATACGCCACAAGTTCTCAGTCGGATTAAGGTCTGGCGAATTTCCAGTATAACCTAGAACAATTACGTTGTCGAACTCGAAATATTTTAATATAAGTGAACATTTCACCTGCACTTATTTTATTGCACAAAGTTTAATCGGCGTCAAAGAACTTCGTTCCATCAGAAAACGAGGCATTCCTCCAGTTTTCTTCAGTCCAATGAGCATATTTTTCGACTCAACTCAGCCTTTTCTACATTACATTTGCCATCTGAATAAAATGCAGAAATGCTCAATAATCACGTTAATTCGCACAATATGTGTATGACGAGAGATAGGTAAGTAATTGAGTTTTTTCAACATTCATGGCATATCCTTATTCACTTCTTCTAACATGTTGAGACATTTCTTTCTTCTACTCCTATAGAAAGTACTCACTTTCCTCTCTCACACCAGGAAAGAAATCGTACTTCCCTCCCTAGGGAGAAAATAGTTATTTTACTCACAATCGATCGGTAATCGATGGTTTTCTAACCTTCAGAACAGTCGGGAAGCGCTTCATTACATACTTCATACTTTCCCGGCTAGCAAATCTCACTTTCCCGGCTAGCAAATGTCACTTTACCGGCTAGCTTGTGTCACTTTACCTACTAGCATGGAAATAAATCAGAATTAACTCGATATTCATTTAATGTAAAAATAAACTATTTGGATTTATAAATATTGATAGTTACATTCGAATTATGATTACTATTGACCGTTAAAGCAAGACCTTGTTGCTTAAAGTTATGCGTTTCAGAATTCGATGATGATGCCGACGTTCTAAGATTTTCAGCATGAGACAACATATTAGCTATTTTTTACTTGTCCGTGCAAATAATTCTCCACATAACCTTCAGCCACGGTACTAGATTTCCACCCTCCTAATATCTTCAACTGTAGAATGTCTCCGCCTGTATTTGCTAATAATGTCGCTGAAGTACGTCTGAAACAATGTCCTGTGAACCCATTAACATTTTGTAGTTTTAAAAAGGTTGCAATTTTTTTGGGAAAACTTCCGATAGAATTATGCCCAAAAGGCTGTCGTGTAACTTTGCCAAACCTCATTTGTAAGAACAATATTTCACAGTCGATGTTGTTGCGCTTGTCACAGTATTGTTTCACTACTTTAATCCATTCCGGTTTTGTAATCACAAATGTACGCGAGGAATAGGTTTTGGTTATAGGAATCGTTATTATAATCCGATTTTCTAAAATTTCCAAATCATTTATTTTCATTTTTAGAAGTTCATCACACCTGCAAGCTCCGGAAATGCCAATAATCAAAGCAACCTGAAAGAAATTTGTACTTTAACATTTTTAATATGTACTAAAGAAATTAAAATGTTACCTTTTGAGGGAGATATTCTATCGGAGCATCGTTAAGAAATTTATCGATGTTTGCTTCGGAAAGAACACTGGACTTTTTAGCTTTGTATCCCACATTCTGCCTTTTCAAGTATGCTCGCAATTATTCTGATTATTCAATTCACCGAAATAGGCAAGGAGCACAGTCTCTGAGGTGTGCAGCGCACCTTTACCCACGCACCAGTTAATATATGTTTCGTACGTATTCACATACCTTCCTCTGCTTTTCACAGGAACAAGGCCTTCGGATGCTAGTTCTGCAGCTACTCGAAGTCCTGGTGGTGTGGATTCAAATTCGCAGTCGGACATTTTTCGTTAATATTGTCAAAAATCAAATTGTGAATTATGACCCAACTGTCAGATGGAATCTATGGTTGAATCAACTAACTTTCCTCCCTCTCATTTCGAATATATAGGATGCCGTGGCTGACTGACAGTGACATTAAACATATATTCGTTATTTGTGCTGTAAATAAAGTTTCAAAAGAGGTTCAATTTAATAGGATAAATGGATAAGGAAAAAACATACGCATTACACGGGAGTAAAGTGCCCTTTCCTCTCTTGGATGTTTACTCATTCTACGAGAGGAAAAGTGGCATATTACTCCCTAGTAATGCAAATAGCTATTATGAATGATTCTGTTCTTTTTGACGGTCAGAGTGCCTGTGGTGTCCACGATGATGCCAAAAACCAAAATTTTACTCTTTTATTTACCAACCTCGAAACTTATATGTAATAGGTCCTAATTTTTAGTATTTGTGTGTCATTTATAGCGCCGTCAAATATGAAAGAGATCAAACGGAGTTATTCGAATAATCTTGTAATAATTATTGTGTAAATAATCACAATCTATGCGAGTAGATATCGGCAGATGGGAATAATTTATTTCAATTCTGCTGTTTACCATCCAGTTTTAGTAGACAAGATCTCAGCCAATACTTTTTTCATCAACAACTCCCGGAAAAGCGAAAATTTATAAGCGTCTTCGTCTCCCCGAAACGACTTCAATATTTGGCGATTTATGTTGGATTGCAAGTCGTAGCATACCGTGAATACTTCTGATGGTAGAGGCGTTCTGGTTTTTGTGATGTGCTTGGCTAATTGGTGTATATTATCTGAGCCGTTATGTGACGAGTAGATTGTGCTCCTGGTAAAATATAATAAGGTAGTGACTGCAAAACTACTGCCGTTATTATATCCGTAAAACTAGACACAAGTCGGCTGTCTAGAGCAGTTTATGACGGGTCATCTATTAACTTCACTGCTCTTTTTGAATTGAGCCGAGTAGGTGCAAGGTGTGCACAAGCGTAGCGCTCTGAGGTAAGAACCAGTATTACAGTGTTGGACGCACTTGAGCTTGAAATAAAACAGCTAAAGCTGTTATGGCGTATGAAGATTTTAATAAAGTTATATTCAGAATGTTGAAACAAAATTTAATTAATTGCGGATCATTTAACAAGTTAAGACTAAAAAATTACAACATTAATGATGGTTTATATTGATTTTCATCCTCTTTGATTTAGCTTTATACGGTTGTATTCTTTCGGATAGCGATTGGAATATATCTAAGATAAAATATCAAAATTGTTAATTTCAATAAAGTTTTCTACCATATCATACATGTCGTAATTTTCGTACGATATCTTCACTTTTACGATTAAATGAGTTAATTGATATTATGACGGAAACAAACTGACCACATTGAAAAGCTTATAATTATATGAATACAACTCATTTGAGACGCTTAATGTGCACAGCTGTGCTGTTGTAGATGTTATGCTGGTACGGTCTAAACTACGAGTAGGTACTACAGCTATATTTTTCATTGTTCCACTTATTCATGTCAAGAATATCTATTTATTTAACGAATAAACATGGCCAATGTACGTTTGGAGGTATACCAGGTGTAAATGAGTGATGGGCCACCCCTATAACTTTTTGACGAGTTCTTGGATTTTATTGAAATTTAGGTGGTTTATCTCAGACATTATTTAGAATTTTTTGACATACGAAATCAATATGTCTAACTTCCGGTTTCGCAAACAGGGTCGGTTACAGGAGCCAAGAGTGTTTTAACAAAAATATGAGTATTAATAATTACTTCGTTATTTAGTAATTGAGAAAACTGCAATATGTTAATCATTTTGAAGGAATTTGAAAGAGCCGTTTAATATACTGGGTGGCCCGTGAATGTTACTATTTAAAAAACTTAGTTTTGGTTCTACAAAGAATTTAATCGTTAACAAACTTCAAATAAATGAATTTTTAGAAAAAATATCACTTTGCGCGATATTCTAAGTCAATTATCTATGATTTAGACCAGTGGTTCTCAACCTTTTCACCACTGAGGACCACTTGTACCTTTCATAATTCTTGGCGGACCACTTAATATTTCCCAATAATAGGTAAAAGGAGATGAACACTGAAGTTTTACTAATGAATTTATTATTTACAAAATAAAAAAAGAAAATACATAGTGAAAGACAAAAGAAATATAAAAAACAAAATAAAAAGTCATAGATAGCGCCAAATTAAGATTTTAATGACTCCCTTGGTCTTGCTTCTCACTTGAAAGTTTCTCAATATTTGGTTCGAACGAAGTTAACGCCAGTCTCATAGGAGCATTAAAATTTAGCAACCTATTTCTGTGTTTATTCTTGATGACACATGATGTTGAGAATGCTGCCTCACAGAGATAAGTGGAATGAAAAAAAATAGGCAGACGCATTAATTTACGTCTCAAGAGCCAAGATTTTAATTGTTTATTTTATGACTGTTCACTTCGCGGACCACATTAAAAACGGTCGCGGACCACAGGTTGAGAATCACTGATTTAGACGATGCCGCAGCAATCTACGATAAATAAAATAAAATACAAAATTGAATCATCGCTAGAATTGACATTTGACACATGGATTGTATGTATTTGAAGCCTCAGAATTAAAATATGTAAAAATAAATATATAGGGTATTCCATTTGAATTTTAAATTTTTATATCGTTTTCAGTGGAACCGGAAGTCAGACATATTGATTTCGTATTTCGAAAAATTCAAAATTATGTCCGAAAACCACCCAAATTTCAATAAAATCGAAGAACCCGTTTAGAAGTTATAGGGGTGGCCCATCACTCATTTACACCCGGTATGCACCACATTCAGTAAAAAAACTCTGTGTTTCTCTGTATTCGGTTGATGTTAGCAATTTTTTCGAATTTACGAAATATTTTTCTTGCTTCAGGGTTTTAGTGGATCTAAGTAAAGTAGTAATATTTTCAGGTCACATCAGTTATGAGTGTTGATCATTATCTGACTATATGGAAATTTTCCCAGCTTCTTTTGTGATCTATTTCGAAGGGTAGATAATTTAAAATTCTTTTAATAACGTATATACATTTAATGAATTCCCTTTCATGTTTATTCTAACTCGTCGACTATATGATAATAAATAAATAAACAGTTACTACACCATTTAATGTTTCCATCTGCTCACAAATAAAGTAGTTCAGAGTTTAATAACAAGACATCAACTAGAACGAACGAGGCGGAAAACAATTGTAGCATAGGAAAAACCGTGGTTAATCAAATTAATTTTTTATCTACTGGGCCGAAAGTAAATATATTTACCTTCGTGCAATTTTCAGATGGCCCATTCGGTTCACAGCGCCGAATAATGTGTCTGAACCTACGTAGGCGTAGAAAATTGCATTACGGCACACTGGCAGTGTAGATAACCTTCTGATACGTTTTCGTGGGCGATTTTTCCTCTCTTTTGAATCGTAGCTTTTTAAGCTCGTTTACAATTCAGGGTTTCTTCTCGGACGAAAATTTACCGTATGGATCGAACGATCAAATCAACATAAATTACACGGTATATACTTAATCATTTTAAATGAAATAGGCGAGGAGATTAAAATTGATTCCAATATCTTTGTTTGTCTTTTTTTATCGGGGCAAGATATTTTTCACAGTTTATATCTGTTTATGAAACTGGATATGAAAATTAGAACCTTATGAAAGCAACCGGTGAGGTAATCGTCCTTATGAACACGAAAAAACTAAATGTAATTTGTGAATAAAGTTGGGCGGTGAGTATTTGTTTCCATATTTAGAATTGATGCGACCGTTACTTGTTTAAAATCCATAAAAATATTATTAGAAAAACTCGATGGAACTGAATACAAAATGTTTGGTATCTCAGTTTCACATACCTACATTTTAGTTCTCAAATAAACTATTATAATAAGAAATTGAAGTGGGGTAATTGTTCGTAAAAAATTACTTCAGATATTAAATTTATTTAGCAGGGGAGACTGATTTAAGTCTACTTGTTCATCTATTAAGTTAACAGAACTCTTACATCTTTTAATTTCTGGGTTTCCCAAACGTTCAACTTAAATCCTCTACTTTAAGTACATGTAAAATTTTGAACTCTAACGATTTAATGATTGTCATCTGATAAATGATTGGAATTATTAGAATCCCTCTTATTTTTTCCGGATAATGAGGAGCTATGAATTTGGTCAGGTAGACATGGAAGAGTGAGATATTGAATAATCAAACAAAATTTTATTATAAATATAATTTAAACAATTTTGGAACTTGTATCTAAATTTTACGTAATATTTATTAATTGAAGTAAATTTATAATCGTAAATAATACTACTATATTTTTCCGCAAACGTCGAAAAATGACGACTTTTTTAACCTAAGTTCTCAATGTTGAAATTTCATTTCACAGACGTCCTTTTGTTTTCACTTTTTTGTCCGGCCGTGAGTGTACAAAAAAGTACACTTTTTTGTACGCTCGCGGCAATATCAGTTGGGTTCCGAATCCGACATAATGTAATCTGTAAGAAAAATTTAATATATTTTAATACAACAAGTCATTTCTTAATACTCGGGTAATTACCAAAAACTCACAGTCCTATAATGCGTAGATGAGTGACTTTTAATGTTTCTGACAATTATTTTGTTGAATTGTCGAATTTGTGTTGCCTTGACATCTACAAAACCAGTAAGAAAAGCAATCTAGTCTTACGTTTCTTCACATCTAATTCTTTTTAAAAATATCATCTCAATTCTATCGTTTGAACACCGTTTGCGGAAAAAATCGCATGTTTCATTCGGAGGAAAGCATTTTTTGTGGCTCGACTAAAATTTTAAAAACATTTAGTCTCGCCACAAAAAATATTACTTTTACTCCTAATAAATAGTTATTTTCCTAACAAGTGCGAACGACGCGGAGCGGAGTTCGGGCAAGCAGTCAAGTGCGGGAAAGACACTTTACGCATGAGTTAGGAACTCTTTCAAAACTAAAATGCGTGCGAAAAAGTGGGATTATTACTTTCCCGCACTAGTGCGGGAAAGTGGGTTAAAACGCACGGCCGTAGAAAAACAATATATCTTCTGGGAGAATTGAGTATACATATGTTCTTGCAAAACCTTGCAATGAAACAAAATTTTAAAAGAAAAATATAGTAACAGATTTGATATTAATTATTTTTCAATACATGACATAATGAAACATGCGTTTTGTAAACAATCTAAAATTAATAATTTCCGCAACGAGGAAATATAATAGAATAGACAATAATTGCTTGTTCCTTTCGATTTGATCGGAGTCTTTAATGGTTTGTGCAAAAATTATAAATACCCCTGTGCGAATTAACGCATGGCCACCTACGTCTACCGTATACGTTCGACCAATGCGTTGATACGCTCTCCTCTGATAAATGTTTTTCCAGGCCGGATTTCGGCGTATGGCTTCTTTCTCCGTTGGGCGTCACGGTTTGTTTGTTTTACTTTGGACGCGTCGATTTATTCCGGTCTATATTCTCGCTTGTTTACGTTTTCACGGTGCGTCTATGAATCACGTTATCACATCGCGGGGCTTCCTAAGTGGCTTATAATACCCCCGTTTTTCGGTGTTCTGTTACTCGCGTTTCGGGCGCCGAAATTAATCATGGGCTTTATTGTCCTAACTTATACATATTGACACGGTTTTACGCGCGTCTACGGTCTTAGGAATCTTTATTCCTCCAAACATTCATGTGCAACAACACAACTTGACCCTCTCACTGTTGAACGATTCGGTTTCGAATGTCTAGACATCGCCACCTAGAATATAATATCTAATATTGGCGAATTTTTAGTCGTATTTTCCCCGAAAATTCATACTACCATTTGCAGTTTGTCGAAGGAAAGTAGGTGCGGTAGTAGATTTTTTTATCCTCTTTAGGCCTCCTAGACCAGCAGTCCGCAACCCTGGGGTCGCGAAAGATATTTATGGGGTCGCCAAAAAAGTCAACAAGGTCCTGTACTTATCATATTTTATTAAGGTTTATGCATAAAATATAACCTCTCTTTACATACACAATTATACAATGTCCTTAAAACGGAGAGAATCGAAAATAATTCAACCTCACAGCTCCGATTTAAATCAATCGTTGCAAGGGAAGAGTACAAATGTATTGATTTTAGCTAACAAAATAAAAGCTTCTTGTAGGAAAATAAGGTTGTGGATAGACGAAATCATTGTTGAAAACTACGAGATGTTTGCATGTTTGGAGAAATTTTCTGAAGAAAACAATATAAAGCTCGAAGAAGAAATTAAAACCAAAATCATGATGCATCTTACAAACCTTAAGCAAGACTTGGAAATAAGATTCCCAGATACGCCACACGGAGACCAATGGATAATTAATCCATTCACTTGTGATCTTAATTAACACTGTGAAGATGAACTTAAAGGAAAAGGAGCAGCTGATCGATTTAATGTCCGAAGAAAGTCTTCGATCTATTTTCAAAACCACGGATCTATCCAAGTTCTGGATAATAACGGAAAAGGAAGGAATATCCACTGTTATTCAGAACATCTCTGCTGAAATTGCTGCCATTCGCATCTACATACCTTTGCGAGACAGCTTTGTCTACATTAACTGCTATAAAAACAAAATATCGCTCCAGACTTAACGTAGAACCCGATTTGAGGGTGTCTGTTTCTGATAATATATCACCAAGAATTAATATACTGACTGCAAGTGTGCAACCACAAGGTTCACATTAGTTTGTAAAGTTACGTATATGTACCTTTTTCTTAAATAAAATATTTATCGTATCATTGCAGATTATGACATTTTTATACTGAATCTTTATTAATAATTATTAAGATCATAAACGCATCAAAACCTACATAAAACCTTAGTTACTCATAATAGATTAGTTACCATAATATAATACGTTAGTTACGAAAGCATAATACGTTAGATACCAAATAATATTAGAACTAGTTTTGATGAACATATAAAACAATATTTTGACAGTTTTCAATCTTGATTAGGGTTGCCATCCGTCCGGGTTTCCCCGGATTTGTCCTAGTTTAGGGGGCGTCCGGGGGTCGTCCGGACGGGGCTTTCAAAATATGTCCGGGTAAAACCCGGACAAATTTTGTGTCCGGGTGTGTGAAGCTTGAGTGTCAGTGACGGAGATGAGCTATTAAATGCAAACCAGTTGTGGCCGAATTTTTTCGAAACATCTATATTCTAAACTGCTCAAAATTGCATAGTAATATTTTTGTATACCAGCTCACAATGCGAATGTAGAGTGAGTTTTTTCGCTAGGGTCGCAGTAATGGAGGAAGGAGAGAAACTTGCTAAATACACATACGCTTTCTTCTCTGATCAAAATAAAGTCTAATTTTAAAGACTCGACTTTTACAAATTCATGATGAAAAATAAAGACATTTTGGGAAAAATTGGCAAGTCTGAAAAATTCCAAGTTAAGTTGAATAAGTAAAAATAACTTGATCTCGTTGAAATTAAAACTTTTTACTTACTTTTGATTTATAGTTAATAAATAATTTAGACTTTTGGGTACCTAACCTATATACCAGAACTAGATGACCTATCCTATAATTTGCTATTACAATGTAGAATCTAGTCTATTTGATTTTTGATCTAGGAAAAATTATCGTCTTGAGTTGTTTTTTATTTGATGATACCAACAAAAAGAGAAAACTGTAAACTGTGTATAATAGAATTTTATATGTTTTTTGTTGTTCTGTTTATATGGCAAACAAGCGGTTTAAAGTTTAAATAAATGCAAAAATTAAAATATAAGCGTTGTTTTATTTTATTAAAAAAAAAATTTTTGTCCGGCATCGGCAATTTAAGTGATGGCAACCCTAATCTTGATGGATACACCTTTGCCGTTAGCGTCTGCTTGTCCTCTAAAACGTCATCTTCCGTGTAGTGGTCATCTTCGCTAATTCATTAGTTCGTTAGGCTCCTCCAATTCCAATTAAAAAAGCAACTTTCATCATTAAAAACTCCTCATCTGGGACAAAAAACAAAAATTCGTTGACTTGTTCTCTTGTAAATACTTTTGACTTTTTTGCAGTATATCCAACATTTTTCTTCTTGATGAAACGTATTAAAGCGCCTTATTTATCGTTTTCCACACATTCCTTAAGTTCTAACATGGAATATTTCGGCCATAAGGATGAAGCGGAATATTTCTCAGAGAGTTTTGCAAAATACACCAGCAACACCGTTTCTTCTGCACCTTGAATATGTTCTTTGTTTCGCCACTCACTAAACTGCCGATATTATTTTTTATAATAGATTTTAGAATTATCCGGAAGCAAGTCCAACCTTATAGTGTTGGCTGCAGCTAATATATCGTCAGGAATATAAAAATCTTGCATGGTTTTAATGACTTTTTGAAATGCCGAAATGAAATGACATAAAATCTTGTTGCTTTTATTTTCACATCGCCGTTGTCAATGATACGATAAAGCTTTGAATGTAACTCGATTATTAGCGATTTAAAACCGTCTCGGACATTTCTAGGTGACTCGGCTGTCGCCTCGTCACCTAGCAATGTCCTCGACTATTATAAATCGCATAATAATCTCGTTATATTAATAGCTATAAAATAATTGCTTGTCTCATTTAATGACATCATAAATATTACTCGTATGTTAAATGCATATTTTCTAGTTTGCTCTAATATTACTTTCCAAAATAAATAAACTCTTCAATATAAATAATTTACGAAATAAAAACAGCTAACTTCGTTACCTGAAGCGACCTTTGCACTTGGTAACTTAGTGATTTTTTTTCTGAGGTCACTCGTAACTCTTTTTTTAATTTTGGGGTCGCAATATCAAAAAGGTTGCGGACCGCTGTCCTAGACCACGATTTTCGAAAAACATTTCATATTAAAAAAAAATGGTTAATAACAATTTACACATTTATTAAAAGAAATAACGCATGACGCACGTTTCGGTGGAACTTCACCTTCTTCAGATGCTAATGGCAAACTGAAGAAGGTGAAGTTCCACCGAAACGTGCGTCATGCGTTATTTCTTTTAATAAATGTGTAAATTGTTATTATTAACCATTGTTTTACCTATATATATATATATATATATATATATATATATATATATATATATATATATATATATATATATATATATATATATATATATATATATATATTTCCCCCCGGTGCATATTAACATCTCCAGCGGCTCCCATCGAGTCGAATGAGCTAAAATTTCGTTAAATTTTTTCCACCGCCGTCATTTTTACGTACATATTTCTTGATTTTTCCACAGCTCCTGCAGATTGAGTTAGAGGGTTGAAGTTCGGTACGTACATTGAGTTTATGTTAACTCAAGATCCTTTGTGGGTGTCAACTGTTTTTCTCAACCGCGCTGCATTTCGTGGTGACTATTTCGTTCGAATGTTCGAATTGCATCTCGATCTATACCATCAGTACGCGATGCACTTCGCGAACTTTTGTTTCACAATAGAGGGTTGAAATTTTTCACGTTGATTATGATTGAGGTACATTCCTTCGTTGGTTTCAATTTTTTTCTTCAACCACGATGCACTTCGCTAAATTTTTTTTTATGAAATAAATTTTTTAAAAATTCGTTTTCATACTTAGGCGTGCATTTCGCGCGAAAAATACGACCTTAGTGATGGAGCTCTGAGGCTCGCGGCTTTCTTTTATATGCATTGTGGATTTTCATACTGTTTAGTGCGCTTGATCACTAATTCTTTATATTTTTCAGGAATAACTTTAAATCTGGACAATTAGAATCGACTAACAGAGTACATCAGCAGGTATTTCGTTTGTTGATTACTCTTTTTATTGTGTTTCTATAGTTTCGATTCCTCAATGTCCGCTTTCTTAATTTGCCAGCTTGTCGCATTGTTTGTATTTATCCTCTGAAATTAGTTTTGCGTTAAACTTGGCATCACCTTCTAGTCGGGTCGGGCTGACATTTGAAGAAAAAAAAAGAGTAGCTGCAATTTTATGACTGTTTTGACGGCGTAATATCATATTAAGTTCTATTTTATGAAATGCAACGATTTTCAATTCTGGAAAATTGTTTATAACAACGTTTTTGTGCAAAAAAAGCGTATTTTTTCAATTTTTCGATTATATTTCGGAAACTATAGGTTATGGAGAAAAGTGCTTCATAGGCCAAATAATTGTCATTAAAAAACCTTCCAAACTAGACCTGCTAAATCAAAATCGGTTAATTTGTTTAAAAGTTATAGCAAATTTAAGGCTAAAAAGGCGTTTTTTAAAAAATTATTATAAACAAATAATTAAACATTTTATTGTTTCATTAGGGCCGTAAAAGTGTGAGTTTTCATGTACTTAAAAAGTGTGCGCAAGGTGGGCGATGTGATAGGAATAGTTGTTGCACAATTCTATTTGTTTATCCCGTTTTTGTAAAATGGACCCAATTTCAACCGTTTATTGTGGGAAAAGCTATCAACTTACAGACCTCTAGGAGGTCTCATTTTAAAGGTAATACAGTCTACTTGTAATCGCCAATCTCAGAAAGTTAATTTTTTTCCGGAAACTATTTAAAAATTAGCAATAAACAAATGTTACATTTTGAACCGTTTTATGCTTATAAATAAATACAATAATTTGCAAAGTATAAGGAATATGTGTTCATCAGTAGTACCATTGGAAAGCTGTTAAAAAAACACACATTTAAAAAAAAAAGTTTCTACGACCTCTAGGAATCAAGATAGCTTTTTTTTTTAAATCATTACTCCGTTGTTTATTAACATTTTGAGCTGAAATTTTCACATTTGGTAGGCGACATTTCCAACTTTATGATCCGACATTTTGCATAAACTTTTGTTGTTAATTATTTAATTCCGAGAGCAATATATCAAGGTAACATTCTCTGCGCTTCACGAGAGCCGAGTGGTGGGGGTGAGAGAAAGTCGCAGCGCCTGAATTTCTCGCGCGCGATGCGGAGCTTCAAAATCGAGCGGACAAAAAAAATTCGCATTATCTCGGGTTCTAATTATCGTAGAACCTTCTTTTTTTTAAACTGGCGTAGCTCGATGAAAAAATAACAATGGCGCAATTTTCATATACTCAAAATGTATTTAAACTGCGGAAAAAAGTGTTGCTTAAATGATTCATTGATTTTTTTGCATTATTAATAATTCTGAAAATTTTCTGTTATGCATGACTACAATAAAGTATACTTTAAGTAAAAATATAGCTTCACCACAACTTAGTTGAACTATTAACAAGAATACAGTTTGTGTAAGGAATAATATTTACATACTTTTGACGACCGTACTTCTTATTTGATTTGGTCTGTGATGCTGCGTGAGAAATATGAAGCCGATCATCAAACTTCTTTTTTTTTTTAATGTGTGTTTTTTTAACTGCTTTCCAATGGTACTACTGATGAACACATATTCCTTATACTTTGCAAATTATTGTATTTATTTATAAGGAAAAAACGGTTCAAAATGTAACATTTGTTTATTGCTAATTTTTAAATAGTTTCCGGAAAAAAATTAACTTTCTGAGATTGGCGATTACAAGTAGACTGTATTACCTTTAAAATGAGACCTTCTAGAGGTCTATGAGTTGATAACTTTTCCCACAATAAACGGTTGAAATTGGGTCCATTTTACAAAAACGGGATAAACAAATAGAATTGTGCAACAACTATTCATAGCACATCGCCCACCTTGCGCACACTTTTTAAGTACATGAAAACTCACACTTTTACGGTCCTAATGAAACAATAGAATGTTTAATTATTTGTTTATAATAATTTTTTAAAAAACGCCTTTTTAACCTTAAATTTGCTATAACTTTTAAACAAATTAACCGATTTTGATTTAGCAGGCCTAGTTCGGAAGGTTTTTCAATGACAATTATTTGGCCTATGAAGCACTTTTCTCCATAACCTATAGTTTCCGAAATATAATCGAAAAATTGAAAAAATACGCTTTTTTTGCACAAAATCGTTGTTATAAACAATTTTCCAGACTTGAAAATCGTTGCATTTCATAAAATAGAACTTAATATGATATTACGCCGTCAAATCAGTCATAAAATTGCAGCTACTCTTTTTTATCATTTTTTGATAATTTTAATGTCAGCCCGACTCGACTATTCATTCCACAAGTTCTTACACACGAACGGTCATCAAAAATTCACTGCAAACACATAAGCTACACATCTATCGCAAGAATAAAAAATTTCGGGATTGTCTTCTGATAATCTCGCAGTGTAGACACACTAATATACAGATATGATTTCTAATTACCTTTTTATCGATAAAATAATTGAATATTGATGAACTCAGTCAAAGTAGAAAGTTAAACTTCAGCAAAATTGAATTTAGATCGCTTAAACTTGAAATAATAAACTACTTATGCCTATATCAATTAAACTTAAATTCCCGCAATATAGATACTTCATTTAGGTATTAACGGAGATCAATATTAATCATTAAATTAAAATATTATATATGGTTAAATTCAATGCTTTTTCAGAAAAAGTAAGTCATGCCCAATTACACTTCAGACTTTTCCACTGCTCCTGTCTGTAACACGATAAACTTTCAAGAAAATCAACTTAATCGGAGTAACTTCTCGTAAAAAACAAGTTGTTCTTCAGAGATAATTGTTCGCCCTATTAAATCAACATGACTAGACACTTTACGTCTTACTTCTATCGCGAAAATAAAATCTAAGAAATAATAATGCACCCAACGTTTTATCCCCAGGCGAATTTGGAATTTTTTTGTCAATTCCGTAAATCTCGGGATTTTCAAATTTAATCCTGAAGTTTTCGCGACCTCTTTACATATAACACCTTTATAAACCGTACACCCGGTATAATGTCAAATTTACAATGTTACCTATAAAGTATGCATTCAAAGTCTGTAAATTCTATGAATAACACTAGCTAGAGTATTAGAAATTTCAATATCAGGTAGGTAATCAGGAGGGTAATGGAGCATATCGTTAAATGGCATTTATGTGTTGTATAAGATTTTACGATGTTTGTCCAAAGTGCGGTGAATATTGTTGCGAAGAAAGGCGAGCGTATCGTTATCGTATTATAAACCAAAATGTCACGGACAATGTCGGGGGGCGTACGTTCGCTGCAGAGTCTGTAGCGGCCTAAATCGTTCGTTCGCGGCGGCGGCGGCGGCTGGTCGGGAATCTCTCCTGGAAACTCATCCCGAGTGCCGCAAAATCGGGCCAAGGTCGATACTCCATATCCGTTCCCGAAATACTTGTTGGAATACACCGCCGGGTCGGGTCACGGATATACGAGCCACCTAGATTTCCAGCGGAGGGGAGACTTCTTCTACTGTAGGTACGGATAGGTCGGTGAAAAATCCTCGATAAGATCGATCCCGTGAGTGTTTTCGATAGAACGTACACTTCGTTCCGTGGTTATTTATGCGAAATATATTCAGTTAATTGTTATTATAGTGCATTACAAGTCCCAAAAAAGTTCTATGAAAATTACCGATTCTCCAAAACACTGGGTTTCTGACAATAAAAACATACAACAGAAAGGACAATGAGTAGAGAATAGGTCAAAATAAAATTCACTCCGATCATCTATTAGACATACCTACAATATGTAAAAAGTTAATTCAAATTGGATGGTTCACAATTTACAATGAAGCTATATAAATCTTTCTTAATACCTAATGGAGAGGACATTGCTATCCCTGAGCTTTTCAGGCAAACTATTTTAAAGTTTGATACCCATATATTTACACCCTCTTCTGTTAGAGCTAAATTACGCCCTGGGTAGAGTTGTATGGCAAGACTTTTCGAGTATTATTCACATTCCTATATTCCTCAAAGTAATGACAATTTTGCAAAAAAAAACCAAAACTTTTAAAGTCATAAGATTACTTCTTAAAACGCATCCCGAGAATTAGCCTCACTCCATATTTCTGTAGAACGAAAATTCGTTTAGCTTCCGATGCATTTCCCAAAAATATAGGGCCATAACTCAAAATTGCTCGAAAATTTGAAAAATACACTGCTCTGAGAACCTCCAATGAAACTTGGGGCCTCAGTCCTTTCACTGCCTGTATAGTAAATGTTAATTTCTTGGACATATTTGCTATGTGAGTGATGCATTTAAGATGTTTTGCCAAAAACATCCTAAGAACTGATATATTGTTGAAACTTTATTTTCTTTAACATTAAATTCTTTTGGACACTTTGCTGTGACTTTATCTGTCTCAAACAACATTCAGTTTTCGTAGCATTCAACACTAGGTCGTTCCCTGTACACCACTTCCCTACAACATCAAAGAGGCACGTGATGAATGTAGACAGTTTCATGGGAAACCACAACTACACTGATGTCATCAGCATACATAGAAACAGACCCTTTAGTTCCGAAGAAAACATTTCGTAGATCATTAACATATAGCACAAAGAGAAGTGATATAGATATGTACGCAGGATGTTCAGAAACTATCCTGCCAAACGCGAACTACATACACTAGATGTGATTTTATGTCCTGATTTACCTGTATCCAAAAGTTCCTCCTAAGGGATCTAGCGCCCTTTGCAGATGACGCTGTTAAGTCAGTTTTTAAGCATATCTCAAAAAAACCGCTACCTGCAAACTTCAAAACTTGGTACCTACATTGTATAACCCTGCAGTGATAAATGGTTTACTACAAGTCTGCGGTTTTATTGCTATCACAAACGTTCAACGTGGAAGGGGTAACTGGTAAATTTGTTAATGTTTTTTGTGTATCAGTTTTTTGACTAAGCGAATTCAAACAAGAGCACATTTTTTTGGAAACACCTTATAGTTTTTGAATTTAATGTAAAATTTGTCCCAAAACTGATACACACAAAATTTAAGCTAATTGACCGTTGCCCACCCACGTTGAACGTTTGTGATGGCAATAAAAAACACGGGTTTGTAGTAAACAATTTATCACTGCAGGGTAAAAAAATGTAGTTTGAAGTTTGTAGTTAGCGGTTTTTTTTTAGATATGTTCAAAAAACTGAGATGTAACAGCGTCATCCTCAAAGGGCGATAGCTCCCTTAGGAGGAAATTTTGGATAAAGCTAAATTAGGTTAGATGGACATAAAGTCACATCTAGTATCTGTAGTATGCGTTTGGCAAGAGAGATTTTGGACACCCTGTATAAAGGCACTTCGGTATACAGGTATACTTAGGTAAAAAATTAAAGCAATTAGAAAAGCTAAGAATTATTTGTTAATAATCAAAACTACTTTGAAACAACTACAATGAAAAATACTTAATAATCGTCTATTTTATATACATATATTGACAATTTATTGTTTTGAATTCATTCCCTTCTAGGATATCTACCGACTTTAATTTATAAATTTTCACCGCTATTTTCCTCTCGAGTTGAAAAAATAACGATTACGAGATTTGATGAAATGAAAGCCGAGATACGATAGCCATCAACTGAACGAACCGCCGCCTTCAACTCGAATTTCTTGGAGCGAAGTGGCGCCTTTTAATTCCTTCCATCGCAAACAATATTTGTTGCACTCTTGCGTGAAGTGATGAACCCAGTTTTCATCTCCAGGCTCGATCGGCTACAAAGTCGAGATAAGTGCGACGGCACACAACTCAAATGGTGCTTGAAAGCGTTGATTCGCTATTTCAGTAACAGCCTTTATGGAAATATTGCAGAGTAGGTACACTGTACTGCGAAAAAACACTAATTTCATCATAAATTCAGCAGTTGGGGATAACGTTCTCGGCGACCATTGTTCACTTCCAAATTTTCGACCTCGTTCCGGAAATTTCTACATAGTGATGGTACACTGTCGATATGTAATATACAGGCTGTTATTTAATAAGTTTCCGATATTTACCCCGAGGAGAAGCTAAAGGGGTTATAGTCTCACGACAAAAAGTTGGTAACTGGCCCGATTTTAAAAATTCCAACGGATATCGATAAAACACATATGATTTCATTAGGGAATTTGAATTACCACTTTTTTCCAACGAAGAATAAAAAAATATAGCGTTTTTACCCCGAGGTGAAGCTAAATTCTCACTACAAAAAGTTGGGATCTGGTCCGATTTTAAAAATTCCAACGGATATCGATAAAATACATATGATTTCATCAGAGAAGTTTTGTTCCCAATTTTTTCCCAACGAAGAATAAAAAATTATAGCGTTTTTTAGATAGGCATTACGACATGCGCATGCGCCAAGGTCGATATGTAGGAAGTCCTACAAAACATGCGTCGAAGTGCTCTGTGTGCCACGGTAACCAAGCGACGTTGATAGCTTAAGCTTGATTCTGCGTCTGTGTCTGCTTCCCATCCATAGAGATATCTTATTATCAATTTGATTCATAAGTTGCAGCAAAATGAGCCGGGATAGGATATTCAAATTCGACAGTCAAACAATGAATTTTTTTGCTAAATTTTCACGGATTTTATTCGTAATATCGACTTATTAATACATTTATTGCAATTTCCCTTCATTTCATTCGTAAAATCGACTTTCATTGTTATTTAATTTATATAATAGGTACATTCAAAAAATATTGACGACATGCACATGCGCCGAGGGGTTTTATCATTCCTAGTGCTACGCAGTAGGGTGTCCTTCATTTTTTACACGACGATTCCTTCATTCCATTTATAAGGTGAAAAGTTTATTCAAGCATAAGTCCGCAAGGCCTTCATTTTTGAGATACAAGTTAATAAAAATTTAATTTTTGTTATTCATAAATAATTTTTGAAATTATCATACGAGACTTAGTATTTGAGGATATTTTAATATTAGAAATTCAAATTTGACCTTGGTTTGGTTCTCAATTTTAGAGTAGCCACCTTATAGACCTATTTCTCCTTTTGGGAGTATTTTTTGCATGAATGCGTCACATTTTCTAGAAGAAGAATCGATTCGTCTATTACTTTTACATGAAAAAAGGATGCTTGTCAAAAGTAGTCGACAATTAGCCGGTTTCGAGATATTTTGATTTAAATTAATCGATGCATTCAATCTTCTTGTCATTGATCGCTAACTCGTTGAAAATAAAAGTATTAAGTAGGCTAGTAGGTTTATCCTGTTTTTTCATTCCTTCGAACGTATTGAGTTAATTTCGATGTTTTAATTTACGAATACCGGAAATAAAATAAAATTTTTACTACCCCGTATTCCAAAAATGTAGACCTTGATGACCCATGATTATATGAAATTTTCACCTAATAAACGTCCTCCAAAATATCGGGCACGTCTCAAATAACACCCTATACATACATACATATATATATATATATATATATATATATATATATATATATATATATATATATATATATATATATATATATATATATATATATTATATATATATATATATATATATATATATATATATATATATATATATATATATATATATCCGAAACTATCATCCGATTGAAAACATTCTTCCACTATTATTTAGAATGGACTTTCAGAATAAAATCGAGTTATGTATTATCCAGTTAAAATAAAAGAGCTTTTCGTGGCAACAAATTTCGCAACTAAAGTTTACGAAAAAACGATCTAGCCAATGCGTTTTTCACGAACGCTGCTCTAACGGAAGATATATTTAAATGGTTTCTATAAAATTTCTAGATTTCAAGAAGGCCTATAAAAAGTCCGCTACGACATGAGTTAATATTAATACACAAATTTATGAATTACAAGCATTGCCCGGGTGGAATTCAACTTGTGTACTAACTTTAACATATACATAGATGATAAATGTCATCGCGACCTTTTGTATAGACCTTTTAGAGTTCTACATCTTTTGTATAGGAATCATTCAAATATCTCTAACAATTAATAACGCCGATATGATTGAATAACCCGATTAGCTTGTTCTGAATACCCGATTGGGAGTAATTTTCTTTCCATACGCAAGTGGTCCTTTCACTTCGTCTAAACCAGTGGTTCTCAACCTTTTTTTCGTCGTGTACCCCTGTAGAATATATGTTCACTAATTGTACCCCCTATAATAGAATCCTTATAGGTCCTATTAGCATAAGAGAAATTAATTTAAAAATGTCTGAAATGCACATAAATAACTGTAAAATCTGCTGTATTAAATTGTTTTAGGACAAACGTAATAGAAACCACCTTTAAAAAAAAACATAGCATATTTATAGGTCACTTGTTCATTAATGTCTTTTAATTTTGTCCATAATCAAAACTAGGAGTTCATTTCTGTATCTCATGATAATTCTCTGTTCTTGCTTTTCCTCACTCAGATTCTTGAAGTCTGGTTCAAATGATGATAAGTACCTACAATCTTAAGTCCGAGGCAGCATCCAGTTTGTTTCTGTACTTGATGCTTTTTATGAACGCGTACGAGGAAATCGCCCTTTCCGCAAAGAAATTCTATGAAAAAAAAATTAGATTGCTAGGTCTTTGATAATATCTAACCAAAACTTGATGAGAGTTAGTGATGCCGCCGAGACGAGAGATTCTCGTCTCTCGTCTCGTCTCGACGAGACGAGAGAGATATTTTCTCTCGAGAAAAATTTCGAGACGAGACCAGAGAAAGCCCCTCTCTCGTCGAGAATTTCTCATTTCTCTCGATCTCTCGAGCAAATTTTTTTTACAATTTAACAAATTAAACAGTTAAGCCGTTATTTATGTCATGTTTCCTATAGTTTTTATCGAAGTATGCAAAAATCGTGATAAATATTTAGATAGGTATATCTCTCGTAATATCCTTTGAAAATAGGCAGTGTAAATTGAAGACCTCAGAACAACAACGACACATTCCACAAAACTGAAATTTTGAGAAAATTCACTTTGAAATTTTCAACTAAGTCCTGAAATACCGTGAGAAACAATACTAATATTATATCTTTTATTTCCAAAATTCCATACCCTTTCTCAAAGAATTTTGGAAAATATATTTAATTTTTCTTTTTCTTAGCCGAAAAAAAAATATTTACAAAAAAAAATGTGGCATGTCTCTTTTTAAAATGAAACATATTCAAAAATATTTAATCCTGAACGTACTATTGTATACATATAATATTCATTTTCATAACTAGAAATAAACACTGAATATTCCGAAATAAATTCTGGTATAAAAAAACTAATTTTCACCTTCAATGTCACTAAAGTTGTCCAAATGTTCTATCTCATCTTCATTATCTATAGGTTCAACAACGCCAATGTCTCTATAATATTGTTGATAAATCGGCGGTATGTATTTCAGAAGTGCTGAAAGATTAGAAATTTTTTCGGGATTTAATGGAATAGGAGCAATGTATTTTATTTCAAATCTTTTATTGCTTGGTTCATTGATATTCTCACTCTTTTTTCACCAAAATTAATTTATTTGAATCCTTCATTCCAAAGGTGTTTTGCAAACATTACATTCGGACTATCTTGAATAAATTTAAATGCGCAGATTTTGCTGAACTTAAGCTTCTCCAAAACAACTTTTTCATATAAAATGAAATGATGAAAAATATTTTTTAGTTGATCATTTTTTTCATTTCGATATCATACTATTTGTCAATTTTTTAATGCATAAAGGGTTTAAGCCACAATTCAATTTATATTATTATTCTTGAAATTAATATACAACAAGAACGTTATATATACATATATTGAAGTATTATGAAACAAGTAACAAGAAAATGTTAAATTCCAGAGTTAATAAAATATAATTCCATCGTTATTGACAATTTTTGAAAGAAAAATTCAAGCCATAATACTTTTACTTAAAAAAGGGATAAGCCACATATTTTGATACACTAACTCCCTATCTGTATCTGAAGAGGTTTCAGTCTCACTATTACCATCAATATAATCCTCATCCT